>JANHGL010024199.1:0-64243 GCA_024611195.1 Ceyx melanurus
ATTAAATCATTATTCCATTTATTCTCTCCAGTCCAAATTAAAAAAAAAAATTAAATCATGTAAAAAAACTAGACTAGGTTTTAAAAAATCAATTCCTGGCTGATCAAATACATTTTTGTAGCATGGATAAGATTTTCAGAGGTTCTGCTTTAGAATAATACTTTTACTTCACTGTGTCCTTTTAAAGAAAGCCATTCTTTACTCAACTGTTTCATGTCTAATAATAAACTTTGGATCATTAAGAAATAACTAAACTACAGCAGAATTAGTCACTTTAATGAGCCATCATAGGCTCAACATTCAGCCAAAAGTTCTTTTAAAAGGCTGCGAAACTTCAATGTAAATTATGAAGTATTTTGTTTAGTAATAATAAGTTTATGAGCATAACTACAGTTTACAGCCAAAATATAGTGACCTAAAAATGCCATTCTGCATTGCTTCTTCCTATACATTGTGTCCTTAACAAGTCCAGGGGAAAATTAGAATAAATGAATTGTAGCGAGAGCCTGAAGCCAACAAACGTATTTAAATGAATCTTTCTGATGCAATACTTTCCTTTAAAAAAAATACAATCGAGTCTTTGTATTTCCTTTGAACAAAACCTCATGTTTAATGGCACCAATGGCTCTGTAGTAAAATCTATTTAAAAACAGAGGAGACACGGTAAGTTTTATACAGTTACAGTGGCTTTAAAAAAATGTTGCTAGTTTCTGAAGTCTGAGGAAATTTATGGTGAATTACTTCCACTGACCTACATTAAAAAAAATTTTTTTTCTTTTTTAATTCTTGAAGATTTGTCATTATGTGAGCAATATTCACTATGACAAAGATGTATTACTCAAAGTGTCCTCTCGAATCAATATAACTATTGAAACGTGAGAAACAGTTTGGCAAGATGATAATGCCTTAAAATTAATTGGCAATATTTTCCTGCTCATTGCAGTTCAGTGGGTCCCTGAGAATTCAAATATAAAGAAATGGTGAGGCAGTTGCACAAATGTAGATGGCATATCACTGTCAGCTGCAGATAAAAGGATGCTCCCCAAAGAAACTGGAGGGAGCAGAAGCTAAATGCAATATTCTTACTAATTCCTAGGTGTGGTGGGGTGCCAAAAGGCCACTGGAATCTGGACAAGTTAGAGCAGGATAGAGGCTGCTCCAGCCTTCAGCAGAAGTTAATGTGGGGAACAGCACTCAGAGTGACCTTTGCTTTCCCACCCTGGCCTTGGCGTAGTCACTGTTCAAAATTTGCTCTCAATTTACAACCCCATGCCCCAGTTTTTCTCTGGAATTCTTTCTAGTCAAAGTGTGCATAAGGAGGGGTAAGCATAAAATGTGACATGGTGTTCTGTACATAAATTCACATACTTTTCATGTTCTTTGAGAGTTAGCAAATTACCTTTTTACAAATGCAGGCAGAGTAAAGACAATAAAATAGTATACAGGAAAATTTCTAAACCAGAATAATGTCAGGAAAGAAGACTGGTGAAGCATTCTAATAAATGAGTTCCACAGATGTGGTAGTTATTATAAAATTAGGCTTGCATAACTTACCAATATACCATTAAATTTCCCCCCAGATGTTATCTGTTACTTAAATTAATTTTGCTTAAGTTACTATTATTGCAGATTTTATCCACACTGTATTTTATTATTTAAGTTTCTGTGGCATAAAACAAGCCCTGGCTGATGGCATGACTTTTAGTAATATATGTAAGAGGTTTTAGCATTATACAAATGGCTGCTGGGTATATCTTAATAGTCATAGCACAGAACGTTTGCTCTCAAAATATTATGTAGATTAAACCCAGCTATTTACTTACACTCTAATTCAAGTCATTGGAAAGCTTTGCAGTATTTATGTATGTGGTATGAAGGGAAACAATCTACTTCTGGAATAAACATCAGAGTTTGGAAATTAGCAGGCTAAGGTCAAGGTCAGTTTGGATTTACTAATGTTCTTGCTGAAAATGAGAATTTCTAGTTTATGCTTACTTATTTCATAAATGAGAAAAGAGACAGAGATGGTGGGGTATTTGCCTCTGATACAAGGCTTTTGTATCATAGAAACACTTTAAAACCACCTTTTCAACTTAATATTATCTGAAATTCCTCTGCAGAGTCTTAGCCAATTCTCTGCAGCTAATCTTACCAAACACAGAAAAATAATTATTTGTAAGGATTGGAAAAAAATATCCCATATCCAGCATGGACCATTTCTAAAGCCTTGTACCATCTTTCAAAGCCTTTCAATGGATATGGATTTGCTTTTATAAGAATGACAGATGCCTTTTTAAAAGGGTGTTCTTTGTGTGCTGTTCTCTGTATTCCTATCATCCGGGTGGCTTCTAGTTGTATGCCACAGGATCTTGTGCTATTAGAGACCTGCACAGACTTCTCTCTCATCTATATATGTGAGATTTGCTACAAAACAATATATTTAATACAGGATTTACATTAGTTTGCCATTCGTGCTAAGCATGCTCAGCTGCACACCTACAAATGTGCTGAATTCCAGTTGCTGGAATAATAGACATTTCCAAGATATGGTTTGTTAGCTGCCTGTATTTCATGTGGTTGAATCCATATGAATAACTAATGGACAGAGATACAGAGTCTCACACTGACTCAAACCAGCTTGCCTCTTTTTTCCCTTCCCTCTTTAACCTGCCAGCATATGCAAACACAACAAATCCTACCTGCCTTCTGAGGCATCGCCCACCAGTGTTCCCACAGGAGGTATCTGGGAGGCTGCTGATATCTCTCCAAATACCTCTGCCATCCTACTGTGCAGAAATGCTACACAAGGTCCAGAGAACCAAAGGACACGCAAACTGAATCCAGATATATGACCTGGGCGATGCTTCCTTCTGAGAACCTTCACTGTACACATTTGTATTCATATTGAAAGTAAAATTAACAACAGTGAGGGAGTAAATGTGGCCTCTGCAGTGTGTTCCCCACTTGCTAATGGTGCACGTGGAAATTCTGTGTGCATGTTCCCGGGCAGAGGCTTTCAAACCACTCTGCCCCAAATGAAACAAAAGTTCAGTAAGCCTAAGCTATCCTTTATGCTCTCCTCCCTGCATTTCAGCATTCAAGTTAATATGCAATATGCTAATAAGAGAGGTTTTCATATTTCTGAGCTGAGATGTGAATCAACTTTGTTGACAATACATCAGTAATTAATCTCGTCCAAAATAGCTATCTGAAGCAATTTGGTGCCTTCATTGACAAAACAGGATCTCCTCCTCCCCCACCAGGAAGCTGTAAATCAGTCAGTGACATCTGGCCTCAAGGACATCAGAGTCATCTGAAATGTAGTAATTTATATTAATGAACATCAATATTAATTTTTAAATAAAAAGAATTTGTTTCTGCCATTATGTTTACATATGAAATCTTATTTATAGCTTGTGTTCCTCCTTTCCTACATTTTGCCCATAAATTATTGTAAGGAAACACGTTGTCACAGTTATAAATATTTTTCCTTGGAGTTAAAGCTTTTACATATCCTCTTACTATTTTCAGTAACTACATGAGGGCAACAACCAGGATTTTCTTGCTGCTGTAGGAACTGCTGCCAATTTTAATGCTCGGCTGAGTAGAAAAGGGTGCTTCTACAAAAGCAGCCAAAGCCTTCCTCTCCTGAGATATCTTAATGCAGAATGTCCTTAATACCTAGATTCTGTAAGAATATCCTAACATACAAGGAAACAAAAAAAACCCAAAAAAGTGATTTTACTGTGCTGCAGTCATCTACTTTTGCTTTTACCAAGCTTCCAATTATTACTGCCAATTCACAGATTATTTAGAAAGACAAAATAAGAGACATCAAAAGAAAAAAAAATAAATCCCCATTTGGCTTACATGCTGAGGACACACCACTAAATGATTCACCTTGGAATGGTCACTCTAAATTCATGTTGTGTTTAGCATTGCCAGCTCTCCTAGAGTTATGGGAATACAAAAGAATCTCAGCTTTCATTTTAAAATAAAGTTAGTGTCTAGCTCTTATGGTTGCAGAGGAGAGATTGAAAACATAAATCTTGAAAGCTCAAAAACTAGACTTCAAGCAAAAGGGACAACAATTATTTTTAAGTGACTTGTGATTTTTTGGGATGTCTCACCATTTTAAATGCTTGAGGTTAACAAACCCATTTTAAAATCAAGATAGACTTTGAAGAGGGCTGAAGGATTACATTTTTTAGTACTTGAAAATGCACATCTTGCATGGCAGGATTCTTCACAGCCCCCCTTTCTGTTTCGAGGCATGCATCAAACAAGCAGAGAGCAGACAGCTCCTATTCTGGCTGCACAGTTATACTCCACAGGGATCTGAAACCATTAAAAAAATCCCAAACAAAGCCAAACCACAAGAACCATTCCCACAGTAACCACCTAGTTGGATCTACAAAAATAGTAATAATAATAATAATAATAAAAAAAAGGTGCTTTCTTTAAAAATTATTTGTGTGACCACATTAGAAAACCATAAAATAGGTCCTGTTGAACCCAATAGGCAGACTAATATTTGGTGGCACATGCATCTTATCAGATCAGAACTTTACATTTCCTTGTTGTACATCTCTCCAAATCATTTAGGTAGGAGAGATCTGATATGAGTGTTGAATGAACATTCAGATATGAATGGTGATAAAAGTGTGAAAGCTTAGTTGGCCAGATGCATTTTGGTGTCTCTTTCTGGGAGGAGACTTCATACATTTTATAAAGGCTTGCTGCAGTTTCTTACTCTCAGCAAATCAATTCACATGAGAGCGAGTGCCTTTGGCACCAGAACAGCCTCTAAGAAAGGAATTGCTTACAGGGATGGTATTCACCACACCTGCTCTGGGGGCTTTGTCCAAGCCCTAAATCCCTCCATGTAGTAAGCACAAAGATGACTGCATCTCCTGAGATATAGTCAGAGGAGCTCAGATAAATTAGGAACCTAATAATTAATATACCTGCCCCAGACCACAGCAAGCACAGCCTGCTACTTCTCCCCTTGTATACAGGGAACATAGGAAAGCTGGGTTCCTCACTCAGGCTCCCTGGTTTGCTTGGTGCTGGGAAATATGAAATATTCCCTTTTTTATTCAATGAACCACTGTAGAAACTCAGCAGGGATTAACAGCACCAGACATTCCTTTAGCAGCCCTAAAATGTGCAGTAAGAGTCAGAAAGCTGCTGGCACTATCTGGTGTGTATTTTCCAGGTGTTACACCCAAGATGCAGCAGGATCTCCATGTGGTCATGGAGAAACCCCTTGCACATCTGGCCCATACTCTGCATGCCCCCACAGCACCAGGTGACAAAGGAACAACCTCTCTTGAAATGCCCCTCGGTCATCAGGTGCATTAGATGTGAATAGGCTTGTCCATATTGATTCACCCCCAGCTGATGCTACAGAAAAAAAAAGCTGCTCTAACATTTAAAAGGTTGCATTAAAAAAAATCTCAACAACCTAAAGAATATTGATTCTGAGCTAAGAGGGAAAAAAAATTGCTTACACAATTTAAAACCTACAATATAGATTTTTTTAAATAAGCTACATTAGAAAACTTTTCAGGATATACAGTCACATAAAAATAGGAGCTTGTATTCTTTGTTATTAGACCTAAAACATAAAGTCTTTGCCTGAGTGTGTAAGTTTCTGTTAAAACAACAATTTGTCCTGTGGACTGTAAATTCAATTACTGTTTTTATTGGAATCACATTTTGCTTTGGAAACAATCATGTAGAAAAACAACCAGTAACTTAGACATCTTAAAAACATCTCAAAACAGGCATGACTCTGAGAACATATCAGTTATGGTAATTCTTCCATTGTGAACTGCAATATTTTAAAAATCCATTTCCATATTTTTAATTAACACCTAGTTAAAAAAAATTTTAAAAACCTTACTAAAGGTCATTTTAATCACAAATAGGAAAACAAATATATTTTATCAGAAAATTGACTTGACACCATTTTAGGGAGTTGTTTTTCATGTTTGTATCATTAAAAGTAAGTTATTAACATGCATTTCCCAATTTGGGAACGCAGAAATAAGCCAGTTTTTATTTTCAATTTCTGTTACAGTTTTCAGTCACTTCTCTATGTGAAACTAGTTTATTTTAACATCAGAGTATTTTATCAGTGCACACTAAACTGCACATATGTCTAAGTTATCAGTACTTTACAACAGCATTTCTATATCATTTGAATCTCTAGCATTCTAATCATAGCCTGTTAGTCAAAAGAAACCACCACTTCCTCACAGGACACTTGAATTTCATCCTCCACTGTAAATAGACTTTTCATATTAGAGCACATGTTCACAAACCTGTTTATACAGCTCTCAGGTCGAATGCTGGGGTTAGTTTTAACTCTACCTTATAATACTGTCATTCAAGTTAAATAAAGATGCAGTTGTGGGCAGGGGCTGGGTTAGGCTGGTGAGTGCAAGAGTTAAAGCTTTGTTCAAGCATAGCTTGGCTTGGTGGGTGATTTGAAATCTAGGTTTCCTCTTGGTAAACGGCCAAAGCCAACCACACCTTGGATGATGTGGGGTTGTTTTTGAGAAGGTAACATCTCCTTACAGATTATATCCTCCCACTTCAACTTGGAACGTTTCACAGAAGAGTCATTTCCATTTCTGTTGGGGCATGAAATGCTTTCTGGTGAAAAAGTGCATAAAGTTCATTCTGCTTTGACTTGTTAGGAAGCCTGTGACAAATCATATAATCCAATGTGGACATTTCAAAATGTTTAAACAAAGCGTGAGAAGAAACAAGCATTTCCACTGCGTAATTTATCCCCAAAGACAACAGCAAACCAGCACTCAACTCCTTATCCCTTATAAATTCTAAGTTAACTTCATCATGTAGAAAATTGCCACACCTGCCAATAACAAAACCAAAATCTGACATTTGTTCAAAGAAGATCTCCCCAATCATACAGAATTTTAAGTCAGGATCAGGAGAAAATGCTTCACACTTTGAAGTGAAAATCTTCAGTCACCTATAGAAACAGTGAATACAAAGGGTGCTGGGTTAAACTGTACACTACAGGCTTTCATATTCTCCCCTTGTGTTTTGTCTTGTTGAGAAACTCCTTTCTACAAGAATGGGCAAAGACGATGTGATCATAAAATCTGCACAGTTTGCTCAATGAGATAAAGACAAGGTGTCAGCTTTTGATTGAAAAAGAAAATAATGAAGCAATGATGTCGAAGGGATTTATCTATTTATTTCTTTTAGCAACACCTTTTTTGCTGGCAGGTTTCCTACAGAGAAATATCCCAAGTACTTCAAGGGAGCAGGTGCCAAACAGCATCATCTTGTCTTAGGAATGCTCAGCCATACCCACAGACATGACGTTGCCAACTCTGGCTGCTGCCATTCGACCTAACCCTCAGAACACCACACCTATCAGGAACATCAAATGTTTCTGGATTGCCAAGCAGAAAAGTTGAGGAGAGAGTAGAAAAATCACTAATAGCTGGAAAGCTCAGCTGTAATTAAATTGGACACTGGCATTAAACTGGTCCTGTGGAAAGAAAGACATTAATTCAGCTTGGGGAAAAGCATGGGTCAGAGTGCAGAAGAGGAGAGCAGGAGCAATGGGAAGTAGCTCACAACAGGGTCAAATGTCTCCTGAGCTGAGAAGAGGCAGGGAGGCTGAACACATCCAGCTTCAGCCCTGGGGTAGGAGAGTGATGCTGAACTGGACACTTACTGTTCTAGTCTCAGACTGCACTTAGACCCAGCTTTCAAGCATGCCCCAGGCAGCTGGACATCTAGCATGGCTCCAGCAGTAGATCTTGTCACCAAACCCAGATTTTAACTTTCTTTTCCACTAGACTTATAATGCAAAGATTGTATCAAAGATGACACTCTAAAGACTTCAGGAGGTAGGTTCTAATCACTTCCTTATCTACATCAGGCTATTTCCCTCTGACAATCTTCTTTTGACAAAACGTCACCTATCCTAGGTCCTTCCACCCTATGACTCTTTATTTCACTTTTAATACTTGGCAGAATATGAATCAACTCCCACCATTGAAGCTGAATTTGTGTTTTTATGTTGGCCAGAAATATTCACCTCTGCACTGAAATAGTGTCTTTCTCCAGCTGACACAAGCCATGTTTCAGCCTAGGAGGAGTAAAAAATTCTAAAACAAAAAAAGTTTTTTAAAGAAGAAATTGATACCAAGAGCTGAAAAAAGACTCAACTAGAGGCCCTAAAGAAAAGAGACCTTACTGAATAAAATAGACAAATTTTCAATACGATCCCTCTGCACACAGTCTTCATATTTATAGGGTTGACTGGATTAAATGTTCTTTGCAGGTGTTCATTATATCATGCACGCTTCCTAATAAATCATACTGGATGCACAGATCCTTGTGGATAGAAACAGACATGATAGGAGACACCTTTGAAAAACTTGGCCCCAAAACCAAAGACAGGTTATTTCTCCATGACAACAGGTAACAGATAAATTTGTCTCTTAATGGTAAATTAGTCTCAAAGCAGCATCCTCCATCAAGAGCAAGATCTAAGGTGCTTTTGCAATACAAGCGACAGCAATTTGAGGTTTTTTTACACCCTAAAATTATTAAAATGGTGAACTTTAAATAATTATATTTCATCCAGTGTTTTACTAGTTCTCTCCCTACCTTCTCTGATTTTAATTTTCTCACTTGTCAGCATGTCTTGGCAGTGAGAACAAGCAAGACCTCAACTTTGCTGATTGCTTTCCACGCAATCTGATTTCTATAAATTAGAAGTTGCTGATGGGGAAGCAGACAGCAATACCCTTTGATCAAGATACACATCTTGATCTCTTTTATCATTAAAAAAAACCCCAAAACAAAACAAAACAAAAACCCAATAATATTACAACAACAAAAAAAATCATCATACAAGCTTTTCGATCAAAGTGTGTCACTGTCTGCTTCCCAGTCAACATGCTGCCAGGAAATTGGCGAGGTGCCCGGAAAGCGCAGGCAGCAGCTGGTGGGTTTGGTTACCATCTGTATCTCCACTAATGTAGAAAATATCCTGTCTCCATCTAGTGGCCAACGGCATTTAACAGGAAATTTGGGAAAGGGATGGAGCCTACGTTCTGTGGATGGCAGAAGGAGAATTGCTAAACTCCTTGTCAGCAGAATTGGGCTCTAAGGCTGTATCACACTGGATAACTTATCTACATAAAAGCAAGCTTTGAAGCCCCAATAGCAGTTTCTGCCTGTGCTGGCACTTGCCCTTGAAATCATGTTTGTCCTCTGAAAGCATTCATAGAATATCCATTTCTGTGCTGTCCCAACAAATAAGCTCATTCTAACACTCTGCAGCACCCTGGAAGTCCAATGGCCAAAAGTCAAAAACATAACAGAGATAACAGAAGAAATAAGGTGAGATCAAGGACGCTGTTAATGTCCAGAGTTCCTGAAATAAACAATAAGGAGTGAGATGAATATGCCAAGACTATGTCTTCCTTCCAGAATAACTAAAAATGCAGTATATTAAAGCATTGTCTTCTCAACTGCTTGATGACAGGACATGCTAAATCCTATGGTAACTTTGTAAAGTTTTCTCAGATAACGCCCCTAAGTGACTAGCAACAGGGGTAACACAAGATACACGGACCTGTTCTTCAGAAACATGCCATGCCCTGGGACACAGATTTTAGAATCCAAGTGGTTGCTCAAAGGACAAACTGAGGCACAAGGCAGTGCTGTGCCAGCTCACTCATGAGAGACGCAGAACTAGAACAAAGAGTTAATAAAAGACAAATTCTACCACATTCATTATACCACTGTCCTTTTCATCGATTACTATCCCTTTTGACAACAACTCTGCTAGCAATGTACTGACTGGACATATTTTATGCACAGCTGTCTAGTGTGAAAACTGCATCCCAATGAAGAATTATCACTACAGCAAAATGAAATAAAAAACAACAAGATCATACTATTGATTTTTTTCCATCCACATATGGACTAAACCTAAATTCCCTTAGCTTGAGAAATCTGTTGAGATGACTCTCCAATGTAGCACGATTACGTTCCATTTAATGACTTTTCTGGATGCATGATAGGTCCTAAAATAGCTCTTCTTTCCCTGAATATCTTTTAATAAAGTTGACTAAGATGCATTTGGATATGACACACCTAAAACAGTTACAGTGAAGCATTTTCTACTTTTACCATATATTCCATTGCATTAGAAGTTTATTATTCTATAAATAATTCATTCAAAAGAACTTCAGTTTAACAGCACCTAATAGACACAATCACTTAAGGTAGCACGTTGGCAAATTTCAGCTTTAAATCAGAAGCCAATCTGTCTACATATAAAAAAAAAATAAATCCAACTTATCAGAAGAAAGCATAATTTTTAGGAAACTCGGGCATGAGCACTTAAAAGTGAGGTCAATACATGCCAACAACTTCTGTGCTAATATATTATATTGCTTGTTTGTGCAGGAAGGGGATGAGATTTGTTTCAATCTAATCTAATTCCCTTTATTTCAACAGAAAATACAAGAGTTCGAAATGAATGTTGTCCCCTCGACAATTTGCTGCGATAGAAGCTTTGTTTTTCAGGTCAGCACTCTTCGTTTTGATTGCTCAATGGGAACGTCACAATGGCTAAAAAAAGAAGGCTCTGAAACATTAGGAAATAGAAACTGCTGACTACCCGGTGAAGGAATAATGATTTATAATATATGAATAGGGGCAATAATTGGATAGCAGGCTGTACTCAAAAAAGTCTTAATTCACAGATCTGACATCAGAAAGTCATAATCCATTGATCTAACATCAGAATGATGGATGATGACTTTTTAAGAACATGTAGACACGTTGGCTTCACGAGCATTCCGGGAATCGTAGTCCAAATTGTTTCACTGAGGTCATTGGAACAATTTTAGCTTTTTGCAATAAAGCTGATGCAATAATATATTTGACATGTATAAGTTCTGTTGGATACATTTTTTTCTTTCAATCCTCCAATGAAATATCACAGGTTGCAATGACTTGTGACTGGAAAATTATTTTTTTTTTAATATGACTTGAAGTCTGTGTCATTTTCTTACAGAGATGACAACAATTTTAAATCCTAAATTATCTGTATATCAAAGAAGTTTTCTATTCAGATTTGGAGGTGAAAAAACCTAGGTGCAAAGTGAGGAGTTAGTTGCCATGTTTTCTTTCAGGAAGAGGACTGACATTCTATGTACATTTCTCCCAGACTACTGCAAAAATATCTGATTTTGACCTCTGACTACTTTTTTCAACCCTGATTAGTTTTTAAGTCGTCTCTGCCAAAAATAAGGTTATGATGTGAATTCAGATATAATCTTTTATGAAAAGAAATAATAGTCTTGCAATACCTAGGGGATGAAATCTATTTTTTATAGAGAAGCTTTTGTCATATTAACTGAAAAAGACATCTATCCTCTTCAGTGAAGTACTTGGAACTTCACTTTGCTCATAAAAACAAACATGGGCTATGGTTATTGAATAAAAAATTAAGGAAAGTTCCAGAGAGCCTTTCATTGAGCATCATATACTTGTTTACAAGTAAACCACAATTTCATTCAAAAAATTCTATTACAAATAGAATTTGAAACGCCACTTCCAGTGGTATTTCCTCATTACAAGTGAAACTACCTATGAAATAACAACTGCTGCATTAGACTAATTTCAAATGCTCAGACACATAAGAGGTCTTCAAAAAATGCTTTCTGCTCTGGACAAGTGTTGAGAATAAAAAGCCTACATTAAATATAAAATATTACTAAATATTTTCAATGTATACACATATTAAACCCATAAAAAACCTGAGGATAAAACCTCTTCCAAAGGTATAACAACTTACTTAAAAGTAAAAAGGGCTAAAGGGCAAAAGAAACAAACCAAACCAAGCCAGTACTGCATATCTCTGTATTTTTCCCTGCAAACTCCTTTGTTTCTCCCCTTGTCTCAAAGGCAGAGTTTGTTCTCTCCTCTTCCTCCCCTTGTTTCCCTTCTTCCTCGTAAAATATTTTTAAGAGAGCATATTAAGAAAAGAACTACTTCTGAGAAGTTGTTTAGTGGTTTGTTTTGTTTGGGTGTTGGGTTTTTTTTTTTACTTTTGTATACATTGGTAACTAAAGCCACTGTGGAAAGGAGAAGTCATAGGGCTCTTTGACCATGATTGAAATAATTTATTTCACTAGAACCATGTGCATTGAGCAAACGCATCCTGGGTCCAGTCTCAGCCCAGATTTCAAAACAAACAATGACAACAACATCACCAAAGGAAAAGACAGCTGCAGAACACTACTCTTTTAAAATCTCAGTGGCTCATAGAACAAAAGGGGAAAATAATGCACTTTTCACAATAGTAGACAGAAGCAATTTACTTCAATTTGACAACTAAACATGAAATGGCTAATAAAAATCACTGCCATGTTACACACACTGCTTCCACTAACTGCACCTAATCTTCTTAGAGGTCTCACATAAAGGGATCACATCACTGAAAGCAACTACTTCTTTAAAAAGGCCTTAAACAACTGCATAACTGATCAAAAGAGGGTACCTCATTCGATTACCTTTGATGGGGAATTAACACTGTCAGGCTGTAATTACTCACTTGGAAGGCAGTTATGAAGACACTGTGGCAAACAGTTCTCTGCTTGTGATTTATATGCTTGAGGTAATGAGATGTGGTCAGGGTATCAGTTTTGCATCTTCTCTCAAAGAGCCTGTTGTTCTGTTCCCTAGCAGCACCACATCACGTTCACTATTACTTCATCATCTTCTACCTGAGTTTTCCTTGGATCCTTTCCGACCTAGTACTTACCCAGCTCAGCTCAATTAAGCTTGTGACATCAAATGAGACCAAGTAGGGTGGCTACACCCCTTCCAGATTGAAGCATGGACTGCATGCAAGGGCAGACAGGAGTCTGGCAAATTGGGTATCTCCTGATTCCTCTGCATTTTGGGATGTATGCACTAGCCCCACCTCTTTTCTTCTAATTAAACTGCTCGTTCCAGTTCCTTGTATCCACTGACGCCACTAACTCATTTCATGTATATTATGAAGCAGCAGTCAGAAGGTAACTTTCTCTAATGACATGTGCTTCAACCAACAACCTTGAAATGAAAGGCTGTGTAGAACTTCAACATTCCCTTGATACTCCAGGCCCTTTCACTCATCAAAACCCGTGCAAAAGGAATGCTTACTCACAATTACTATTATGATCATTCTGCTGTGGCAGTACATTGCTCTGAAAAAATAAGAATTATAAAGTGCATGGGTTAGTAAAATTTAAATCAAGCAAATGTTTAATATTAAGCCATTTCATCTTTTTCCAAAGTTTGGCAATTTTATTACAAAGCATTGAAATTGTACTTCAAGCCCTAAGGCTTGCAGTGTTGGAGCCTGTCTGATTAACATAATTAAAAGAATAGCATCACTCAAAATTTATTAAAAATTAAATCTATGTGACCTTGTTGTTTACTTCCAAATGATAGCATGATTTCTAGCTAAAACTTTTCACAGCTTAATATCTGAGAAGCTGTTAAAGCACATCCCTTTTCTCCCACTGTGCATATGATTAAAAAAGCAGAGGTTAAACATGGCAATAAAAAAATATCGGGAATTCTATTTTTGGTGACAGGATCTTAGTTACACCTTCTCAATTTTACAATAAGCAGGTGCTCTGAAGAGGTGCAAAGTCTCATGGCAGGAGGGCATCAAGATGGAGAAAGGAGGGAAAACAGACAGGATTTTTTTTACAAAGCTTTTTTTTCTTTTTCTGCAAATGTTGCCTCAATATCTCCAGTTTCTCCTGCAATAATTCTGTATTTTCCTCAGCCAGTGCACTGATTGTCAGCCCCTCCCAGTACATGAGGTGGAAAGCAAATGAAAAAAATTAAAACAAGCTGGCAAATGTACCTATATATACATATTTCATGTTAGCATAGTTATGCTTTAGAAATTATGGCAACAGCAATAGAATTCTGCTGCTGTGATCATGGATAATCAAAGCGAATGAAAAAAAAAAAAAAAAGCCAGTGCTGAAATATTTTCAAAGGTATGAAAGTCTTTACTGTTGTGCAATTTAAATTTACTTGCCATTACTTGAAATTTCCTTTCGTCTGCGTGATTAGAATTTAAATGCTCCCAAAGTATATTAACAAATATAAGTCCTCTTATATTGCAGAAATACAGCAGCAACTTTCTCATGATGAAAACTAACTATAGCCCTTAATTTACCACAGAAAATACAAAGCAAATGTAGTTAAAATGATTTGAAGATGAAGTCTAATTTGGGAATGATCCATATGATGAATTAATACAGCACTTCCTACATAAACACACGTAGCAAAGATGTAGCAGTGTTTTATACAACTATATAGGATCTACAATCCTAGTAGATCCCCTGAAATTACTTGGGGTATAGTAGATTAAAAATATCTGAACTGTAAATCCTAAGTACACACTCATAATTTATACCTGAGTGCAGTGAAACAAGCAAGGACATTAATATCTCCTCATAGGTTATCTCACAATGGTTTTGTCCACGAGTCTCCATCTCAACAATTTCTTTAATTTTCAAATTCAAGATGTCATTGCTGAGTAGAAATTACTGTCCCCTGAAGATAGAGTTCAACAGAATATTAGGGTAACACTGAAGTTTTTATGCAGCCAAAGCAAATTGGGTCTTAAGTGGGAATTTGTTGAGTCAATCTGACCCCTGTGTGAAAATGAAGCTGTAATACCCCGCTGCACCACTGCTCTTATTGTAGCATTACGTAAATTTAGGGAACTCTTAATGAGAACATTTCTCTATTCCCCCGCCATACTGATCCCATTGCTCTTGCCACAGAGAATCCAACAAGAGGTAAAAATATCTAAAAATGGCCGTTTATACAGCTCAGTTCCACAGAGCAGCAGGTAGTTTGTTAACTGTCATGCTACCATTTTGTTACTCTTCATTCATTCTTCCCCAGTTCATTTGGCAGAAAGAGAAAATAAAAATAATTCTACATTCCTGTGTAGGTGGAGTTATCGAAACCCACCTGATTAAGCAATTCATTTACTTCTAAAATTGTTAATACATTAACAGATAAGGGCTGAGGAAAAAAGCAAGTTATCTTTTAAATTGTATTTACTTTGTTCACTACAAAGTGGTACAAGAACAATTCATGCTACAGTCTGCAAAGTGGTATATGCATTAAAATGGCTGTCGAGACCTGAAAAACTTCATTGTTTAATTCCCAATTCCCAGAGCAACCCTCAGTACCCTGTTAAATATACCATGTCCTGTTGCCTGTTTAATGTAATTTTTAAGCTTTCCTGTTTCCTAAATAAGCTCTCTTGCCACAGACTTCTCCATTATATCCTAATGCATATACTTTGCTGCTGATTCATTTAAGTAATGTTCCCTCTACTACGAAAGAAAAAAATAATCCCCAAGTTCTTTTTTATTTTGTACTTGTCAAATATTAAGATTCTGCTAGTCTGTCAGAGTTCTAAGCTTGTCTAATGTCTGTCATTTGTATCCAAAATTAATAAAGTCTATCCATGCTGTATGATTTTTTTGGTTGCTCTGATTCTGATTATACACAATAATTTGTAATTTAAATTCACAAAAAAAAAAAAGTGCCCAAGTCGTAATTGTCAGTTTTAAAGGCTTGGCCTTTATGACTGATACCAAAGTCCTGTTCTTTCCACTCATTACAAAGTTCCAGTAATGCTCAGACTGACCAATTACTTCTGGTAATTTGATTATGTACCCTCTTTTTTTTTTCCCCTTTTTTTTATTACTTACCCATTTAGCTGAGGATTGATCAGAACAAAGAGACACAATAAAAACAGTGTGAATAACAAGAGCAGGAACTGAAGTCAAATCAGAAGTATTTAGGAAACACAGAGATAAGACTGAAATCCTGTCTTTAACTTCTATTGTGTTTTGCTGTGCCAGAGTTGCAAAGCAAATGATATTCTTTTCACATTCCCTTATTCAGAAGCTGTATTTGCAATTGCAGCAAGGAACCACAAAAGGTAAAATCTCTGTCATGACAAACTGAGTAATGTTTGGCTCCTTCCATCTTCATTTGTTGATTTCTCAGACAAAACATGGTTATCAAACCAGAAAGGAGTGGTTCAGTAGCGAGTTACACACCAGCATGTGTGCACCTATCAACATGATCGAGGGGTCACGATGTTTTCAGAGATCTCACTGGAGGGCATCCAAATGCACCACTGGCAGGACTTTACAAAGAGAGAAAAGTCCACAACCCAGTCTTGAGCCCTCACTTTCCTTCCATCTAGACCTGCAGGGACAGCAGCACTGCTAAAACCTGAAATTAGTTTCTTGTAGCAAGCCTAGGTGAGGGTAAAACCTTTAAATACTTTTTTTGAAATATGATCATTACAGTAATAGAAAACATCAGGCAGATACTCAGTGTAGAATTAGATCTGAGGAACATCCCTATCACTTCTCCATTTCAGTAAACAGGAGTTACTACACATTGTTACTGGTTGCAATGTATTGCAAGTCTGTCCACAACACACAACAGTCAGTGAATCTAAAGATATAGCCCTGAATCCCAGCCTGTTAGTGCTTGGTACTTGCCTACAGCCTTGGATCAATCCAAATTTCAGGACTCCTCAAGCACGGGATGTTTTCACAACTCTGAGACCATATTTGGATGGCTTTGCTGTAAATGAAGCACGAAACAATCACCTTTATCCCTCAGAATCTATGCCATTTCCTTAGACTGTGTTCACAAGCCAAATTTGATAGGCACAGTCAAAATAAACCACAGAGCAACTGCACAGGAGATACTGTTCTTGGTGTAGTGTTATTTGAATAGAACAAAGACAACAAAACTTTGACGAGGTTCAAGAATTCCAACACAAAGAAAATAGAGTAATACACACACTATTAGCATGTAATTCATGCTAATAAACTAATGGTCTGTGCTGTGAAAGCAGTAACAGTATTTTTTGCAATATGTTTTTACATTATTGATTATTTTTAGAATCAATGAAAAAGATTATCATAAAAAGTGGAGAGCACAGTGTTAATGTATTTCAGCTGAAGACATCAATGACCATTTGGGTTTTATCCTGGACACAGCACCATCTGCAGTGTAATTCTGCAGAACCTATGGGAGCTCTGGCACACACTTTGCATTCCAAGAGAAAGAAAAAATTTGAGTGAACTTAGTCTGAAAAAAACCCAAACCAAACCAAAAGTTCATTCTAATACCACCTTAGCATCTGAAGGTCAGCCAAAGATTCTACCCACTCTTACAAGTAAGAGAAAGCAAACATTAGGTATAAACAATAAAGTACTCCTCCTCAGATGTTTTCAGTTGGTCAAGAGGAGATTCAGGATGACTTCACTACCAAATTTTCAACAGTTCAATGGGAAGCCAAACCATAAAACACTTCTGGAAATTATGAAACAGTGGAAGGACAATTTGCCCCTCTCCAAATGACTCTTGTTTCAGGATCACATGGTGAAGTAATGAGTGTAGGAACTTGCTTGGACCCATTCTCTGTCACCCACATTAATACACATGGGCTACTTCAGCTTGTTCTCTGCAGATGCTCAGGAGGTCCGGGGAAAGGAGGACATGAGGAGTGTGTGCACTTTGCCAAACTACATGGCTCTCATTCCAGTACCATGTGGCAGCTTCTTCCCATAATTCCTGTGCCTCACAATAGTGTTGCAGGGTGTTCAGACCATCATGAAAGAATCGAGCATTATGCTTTGGAGAAAGTCCACCCTTCTGCCAAATGTTTTCCCCATTTAAACCTTAATATGAACATTTTGAATTTAATTACACTGAACCTAAGTGGTGATGAAGTCTTCCAAAAGTCTAACATGCTACAAAGAACAAATAATACAAATGTTGAAGGGAACAGTTGTTTTGTTAGTATGCTATGTACACAGCTGGGATCTTAGGAATTTTACCCATCTGTATATTCAGTAAGAAAGGCAAATTAATATGAGGACTTGCCATTTCCAAAGTGAAAAAAATCCCAGTGAAATGAAAAGAAGGTCCCCCCATCTGTCTTTCTCTGTTCCATTCCAGATAGGCACGCACACCTCCCCCGTAGCCATGAAGTAACTGGAGAGGATTCTTCACAGACAGATGTAATTTATAACAAAGACAGGAAAAGGCAACCCTAACTCCAAGCTTGCTGCCCTTCCTATAAAGTTCAGCTCCTTACTAAGAAAAAGCAGAGAATAATTTGTTTGGTTTCTGTACTCCTTTTTCTTTTATTGTGAAAAGTTTCCATTGTCCTTTTATGTTTTGATTATTAAGTTTAAATACTTGCCAAATAGCCCTAAGATTGTTAACAGACCACCACTATTTAACTTTGAATGCTTTAACAAAATAAAGGCACAGTCCACATTAATATTCTATGCCCTCATTTTATTTATTATCTTTTCTTTGAAATTTAAACAATTTTTCTAGCTAAGGTTTATTAAATGTAAGCCTAAGTAGCAATATAAGTTACCTTATGTACCAACCAGACATCCTAAAAATTCAGCTAATTAGTAACACCACATTTTGCTGAGCTTAGCATATTTACAGAAAATCAAAATAACGTTTTATGAATTAAATATTCAAATACATCAGATTCAATGTTCAGTAGAAATACTTCATGCTGTATCTTATGACAAGTTGTAAAATTCAAGCTGAAATTACAAAACATTCAAACTTTCCAGTGCATTTTAAAAAGGGACTTTAAAAGATTGCAAAACTTGTCTGTTATTTAGACTTTGAATACATTTGTCCTTATAACACCAGCTAAAAGGATGAAAATTTATTAAAATGTATATTGACTATAAATCATTCCAGTAAAGAAATGCAATGCTGTTTATATATAAGAATAAGGTCAACATGTTACTCCTAACATAAGGTCACTAGATATATGAATTTGATACATAAATCATCACCCATGGGGATACATTCCCATGCAATATCACTTCCCTTGTCCATTCCATGGATGCTTTTGTGGATACAATTTAATCTTCAAGATAATGAAAAGCTGCACATAAAGGCAGAGGGTACAAAAATATTTGTCCACTTTAGTATAAGTTCATGGATCTCTGCCTGACACTTAAACATGGTGCTGGAAATTTTGGAAAAAGGGCAATTGCTCTGGCAAACCAGTCTCCAGTAAGTCACACTGGACCAGTAACTACCAAAATGGTACCTGCTGACATACAGTTGCAAAAAAAGAAAAAGAATAAAGGCAGCTAAATTTGAACCATCAAAATCTAAATGAAATGCAGTACCTTCTTGAGTAATATCTTGATCCATGCTATGTTCCATGGAAGAGTTTAACACTGAGAATTGTATTGTTCTGCAGTGGCTATAATGTATTGGATTAACTAAAATGAAATTAAAAGGTTAATATTTTTTTTAAAAATATCAGAATCATCTATGAAACAAAAGTACTGATCTTTGCTTAGTTCCAATTGTTCTGTTATATATGAAAATAGGTCCACTAAAATACAATTCCCCAGTGCTTAAGAAGAGGCACTTCTGGTTGGGTCCAGAAGCACCACAGTGCTCAGCATTCTGAAGCCACAGCCCGTGTCAGCTCTTTGGCATTTTTCCTGCCTGAATTTTTACTTTCATGCCTTCATGCATGTTACTGAATTAAAAAGCAAGATTGGTTTGTATATGATGTAAAAACCATTTTGTCAGTCATTCTCTAAGCAAGATTTGTAAAAGTATTCAGTATCAGCTTGAGTGCTACTAACTCCTGCAGTTCTCCCTGGCTTTTAGGGCTGCACAGGTCAGCTACTAAAACTCAGGACTGTTAAAATTGCTGTAGAAGGCTATCAGCATGACTTACATGGGCATGGAACTGTTCAAGGCCACTACATCTTCACTACTGGCAACTAGGTATATTACAATCTCTGAAAAAGAAAGGTGGTTTCTACCCTGTAAGATATGCTTAAAATATTTAAAGTAATACTGAATACAATTCCAACAGACTCCACTTTTCCTTCAGACTAATTACAAGTCCTTCAAGATCTCTCTGGTTATAGTCATAGCGAGCTTCAAGATCAAAGGACTGAGGGTCAGTGATTTTTTTGTCAAAAAACCAACTGGCTCTCCAGCTGCTCACCTCAGTAATCTGGTCTGAGGTACTACATGCTTCTGTAATGGACATCAAAAATCTCAACACCAACTACCAGTTTGCTAGTTTAAACATTCATAATCATAAAATAATGAACCTATTCTTGAAGCTGTAGTTTTGATTTTCATAGCAGTAAAGGCTTGAGCAACATGTTTTGAAGAGTAAACATAAAGGAGGACATAGAAATTACAGAAAAAAGGGATATAACACAACATCGGTTTATGGAAGTTACACAATGCCAGACTAATTAATTTACTTAACATGATAACTAATTCTCTAGACAAAAGAAATGCAAGAGACATGATCAGTTCATGACAGGCCAGGAATATCATGCAGATGGGACAGAACGACCTTGAAGTCTACTCACTCTTGTGTTCAATGGCAAGTTGTGAGGTGACATTGCAGGGACATCATTTTTTCAAAAAACTGACTGTGCACTGGGAGTACCTCAGCTGGAAAATATGCTAATAAAGGAAAAGTAGAACAGTGGACCTATGATGAGACAGCCACATGATATAGGTGTAAAATGTGATTACATATGTAGGCTATTGCAGGAAGCTAAAAAGCAAGCACTGTACAAGGCTTTGCTTTTATCTCAGCAACAATACTATGTCAGCTTGGTCACTTACGTTCAAACAAAGCTGATTTAAAGCAGAACAATTATAGAAAAAGGCCATCAGGATGACTAGAGGCTGGTACATATGTAATAATGCAAGTATCAAAAGCCTGCCTTGAAAGCAAAGATTAGAGAAGGCTTTTCCAGTTTAGCTAAATGAAGGCCGACAATAAAATTGCTGTCTCTTTATACACTGGAAGAATAAACAACAAGGATGGAGCAAGAACTAAAGGTCAATACTGGCACAAATTGGCACAAGGACAAACACATGTAAGCTTGTCATGAATACACTTTGAGATTATATGTTTTGTAGCCATTACAAAACCAGGTGACAGGGCAGCTTTCTAACTGGGAGAAGAAAGACAAAAAAGTGAATCTTCTGAGCCAGAGTTTGACAAGTTTCTGAAGAAGATTATACATATTCTCCTACAAGAAAGTGGCACTAGTGCTGAAAATTGAACAGGTCCCTTCCAGTCAGTCCTATGCTCTTATTTCCTTCCAAGTAGCCTTGATATCACCTTGATATCAAATAGCCTAAATATTTTCCAAGGTGATATTTACAAAACAAAATCAGAGAACATCAACTCAGTTGTTTTTAAGCATTGCAAATACCTGAAACCTCCAAGCTTTGAAAAGCATGTTCTCCATCAGCTGGAGAATGGGTCTCTCTAGTGTGAACTGATATGCTTCTGGAAATCTTCTGGTTGAATACAGCTTTAAAATGCAGTTATCAAGAAATCACTGAGCATAATTGTTTAAATGAGGATTCCCACCTGAATATGCAACACCTAACAAGGATTACATATCAATGTCAAGTCCCAGACTTCAGGACTTTCGCCATCAGAAAAAAAAAAAAAAAAAGCTTTATTAGCTTTCAAATAGTATATTCTTCCTATCCACCCCCTTAAATTCAAACAGAGAAGGGATTTTGTTCAGAATTAAAAAATAACATAAAAACAACCAAAAAAACCCACCACAAAAAAAAAAAGCCCAACAAAAACAACCACAAAATGAAAACAACCCTACCCAAAACCAAAAAACCAACAACAAACACAACCCAAACACAGACTGAAAGCTTAATGTTTCAGACAGTAAGTAGTACATGGAAAGAAGGCATTAATAGAAGCTGTGCTGGAACTCTAAATACAGAGGATGATATCTAGTGACTGCTATAATACTGAATCTGCACTGCCATTAAACTTAATCTTCGATATTTTTATTGCAACCTGACCCACTATGACATCTCTAAAGAAAATTACATTGTACGTTACTATTTCAAGAAGTCAAACCTAGCTAGTCATCTGGGCCATAAAATAGCAGATTACTCCATCAGGCTGGCTAAAGCAACTAGGAATAAAACTAGATTTACCAACCACATTATTTTTATTAGGAAATGTTTCAAAGCACACATAATCCCAAAAGATCTTAGCCTCATTCCGTCCAAAAATACACAACAGAGAGCAGCAAAAACATGAACTGCAGTAGAAGGTACAATTTGTAATTGTGAGAAAGAAATAGAAGATGTGCTGCAATAGATCATCCTATCAAAGCAAAATAAGTTAACTGACCATAGCAATAGAAAATAATAAAAACTTCTATGCAATTCACATATTAACAATTTAAACCTTTGTTATAAGATCTGACGTGTTAATAGGAATAGCTCTGCTGAATCCCTGGACATCAAGATTTAGTTTGTACTCTTTTTGCTTTCTTGGAAATTGCAGGCTAATATAGGTGTACTAAATCACAGCTAGAGAGTAAAACCTCCAGAACAGGCAAAAGAAAAAAGCATTTTTTTTTAGCAACAATTTTCCTGAAGGACTCTGGTATGTTAGAACTACATGCATTTTATTTTGGATCATAGCCATAGAACAATGCTCCTCCTGTAATCACTCTGAATGTGGGGAACTGCTCGGAATAGCAACAGGAAAAAAACCCAACAAATTTACTTGGCAATCTTAACACTTCTCAGCAATGCCTTGTATCATCATGTTTTCTAACAGGTATTCATGCATACATAATATATAGGTCTTTGTAGATCTGGAATGAAGGCAAAATAAGGGATTAGATAGCTGGAAAGGCAAGTTTTAAATACTGCCAAAGTAGGTTAGATGTGTGACGTGTTTTACCATCTAAACAAGCACTCATGTCTTTCAGTTTTAACCTTTTTTTTGTTTTGTTTTTCCTAGGCAATATAATCACCTCAGGCAGATTGGTTTAAAGGCTTTAACTACCACAAAAATATATTTAAATTAGTCAGGCATTTCTTGCCCTTTTTTTTTTTTTACAGAAATACTGTCTGCCTTTTACAAAGGTGGTTTTGTTATGCCAGCTGCATCAAAAGCAGAATATGAACCAGACTATGAAGCTCCACTAATTATGTGCCACATTTAAGTAACCTGAATTTTGTTAAGGGGCATGGACACAGATATTGTATGCAGAATCTGAGTTTTGAGTCATTTCCCTTTTCTTGACTGATTTTATTCTACACAGGAAATGACAAGGTCATTTGGAAATAACTGCAGTGAAAGATCAAAAAGGAAACCTGATTGAGAACACTGCCTATGCTAGAGAAAAAATAAAATCCAATGAGTTTACAATTCACTGCTGTAAGATTTTTCTGGAACACATACGGAGGTCTCTCTAAAAGGATATCCATTACAACACTAAGTACTGCTTTTATTTGTTGTAGCTTTATCTCTTTTAAAGAAGCAAGTCTTCTCATTAGGCTGTTGGGGTTTTATTCAGTAGGTAATACTTTTGGCACACACTGAGCACAAATTTACTCACTGAGCTAAAGCAAGCCATTGCTGGAAGCAAATCATCTCAGTTGAAGCAGGTCATTTCACTGACTTGTCTCAAAGTCTTCCTTTGCAAAACAAGATAATGCTGTAATTAAGCTCTTGGAACACCAGGACTTTTGTTATTTGGGCAAATCTAGCCCACACAATTTTAAGTCCCCCATTCCAAATGAACAGACTTTTATTGCTGCAGCTAAAAGAAAACTTCTTAGCCATTAGCAGCACTCAGCTTAGAGTAAGGATCACATCCAGCTGTGGGCCATGGTGTGTCTACACACATATTCTGTTGGTTGGTTTGGTTTTTCTTTTTGCTAAATCACTGATCTACATAGCAAGGACAGCATCCTTTCAGCACATATTTACTGTCTGCTTTCAGCAGGCAGATTTCCCAGTCCATCTCCTGCCTCCTTCTGTTCCCTAAGCAGATGCACTGCAGAGCATGCAACACCAGGCATGCTCCTGCCAGAGTCATACACACCAATCCACTTCAGCCCCACTCATCTGGCAGGGTTTGAGCTGTTCATCTAGGGGTCTACAAACACAGGAGCTGATGCTCTCCTTTATGGGTGAGCATTTCTAGACAGAACAAAGTTGTAGCAAAGAATTTGAGGTTTATGTCGGGTTTATTTCTCATCACATTTTAGCACATAAAGCAAGTGCAAATAATGCCATATATTTGTATGTGTAGCTTCAATGCCATAAACTGTTACTTACTGAAGAACAACGTGTCACCCTATCCAAATAAACTCTACAGGAATATAAGTATTGATTTTTTGGGGCATTGCAGCGTGGCTGGACAGATTAAAGGCTCTGCAATGGAACTCAGAATCCAAAGCAGATGGATTAAACCCGACTGGCACACAGGTCAGATAGGGATGTAGAAGAGTTATGGCTACAAATCGTCATGAAGGTTTCTGTGACAGTTCTAATTGTAGATTGCATCTGTTACTTTGAGGGATCATAGCAAAAGTCATTCACAGAAACTTGTTTCTGCCATCCCCTAATGGAGGTGGCACCTTCAGCAGAAGTGGCACTCCCCCAGCAGACAGACTGTGCAGAGCACACTTCCATGGCTGGGACAATTTACACTGATCTCAGCCACCCAGAAAGAGGTTTTAAGGAAAACAAAAAAAATATTTTAAGCTAGTCTAAAATTGCTAAGATACATTACCCAAACTTGCACAAGAAATTACTTAATCAAAGCCTCATTACAAATAATTTTGCTAATTAGCAAGTGGCAACCAGCCATAGATCTGATTAGCTAATAGAAGAAAACCCACCCTAACAGGGTAACGTGAAGTTCTGTTCTGCTTATGTAATGACAGTTTTGCTACTGATTTCATAAGAGTTGTAATTTTAACCCACCTTACAAATGATGAGAATAATTTCCAAATACTTGCATCAATGTCAAGAAAAGTCCATCTTTTTCATAACATGGCTATTTAAAAGCAACATGGAAATAAATTATCCCACATCATTTACAGAGTCAAACCGCCAGCTTAAAGTGCAAAGACAAATTTCCAGAGCATTAATTTTAACTCCACTGGGCACTGATAAGCTAAAATACAAGTGCCATTCAAAAAATTCCACTACTGTGCCTCTCTGAGCAACCAGTTGTCTCCTAATATAAATTATACATGTAAATCCTTTTTAATGTATTGTAACATATATCCTCAAAGTGCAGTCAGGCTAAAGGGAGGTTTATTTGATGAATTGAATCTGTCCATTTGATTAAAGGCCACATCCTGCATCACTGCATTTTCCTATGTATTTTTTCACATAGAAGTCAGAATACATGACAGAGTTTACAGTCAAGCCAATTCACTTATTATTAACAAAACACTTTCAAAATGCTGAATTTCTGGCTAGCTTGTTTTTTTACAGTCAGCATAATTAACTGCTGGTGGCTACAGCAGAAACAGAACTCTGCACGCACACACATGCATGCAGAAATATTAGGATTGTGGTCAGACTAGGCTGAGTACACAACCTTTTCTGATTTTCATTGCTGATTTTAAAATAGACTATGACTCATGCATTGCTAATTCAAATTACACGCATCAACTTATAAATACATACACAGAAGAATTCCTGATTTAACAGAGCTAACATCTTAACCAAGCAATGAATTTACACTTGTTAGAAATCCAAAATTAATTTTAAATATGAGGATCAAAACATCTAGCTTGTATTCTTTAATCAGCCATTTTATGTTAGTAATGTAGTAATGTTGACATGAGGTTGCTTTGAGCAATATAAAACATATGCCGCGGTGCATTCATTAAATAACTCTGCTTAATGAGTTCCATCTATATAAATGACTTACCTCATTAGTTATCAAAAGTTCTTCTCCACGACTGTGGAAGAGGTATTCATATATTTTATAGTGTTTAAATAAGCTGGAAAACAAGAGAATATAGTACTATTACAGCTGGAAAAATTCAGGAAGGTAGCAATAGTAAACATTCTGTTAAACTAAGAGTTATTCTCCAACAGGGCAATACTCCAATTTTTTAAAATAAATGATTCTTTAGGTACAATATGCAGAGTATTTAATTTACAGGATTTACTACCAGATGGCCAGAGAAAATATAGTATGATACTTAAAAATACATCCACTTTGTTCTTATGAAATTGAACTCAGAAAAAAAACCAGTTCTTCTCTAAAAAAAAAGAAATTCCTGAAACACTTATCACCAGGATACTTATGCCTTTAATATCAGTAATGGTGGATAAGAATGAAACAAAACTGTCAGATTCTGGGATGGGCTGCCAGTCCAAGGAACAATTTTCATCTTGGAACACCAAAACTAAAAAGAATGGAAGCATTTATTCTCTCAAGGTCATGTTACAAAATCAGCAGAGTATTTCCTCAAAGGAAAACTAAAAAAAACCCCTAGATTGACACACTGGAGTTTTGTGTATTACAACAAAAGTAACTTTAAGCAGACTTTCTCAACGGCCTGAAATATTTGTCTTCCTTAAAATATATATGGCTTTCCTTTCACATGTTTTAAATAATTTTCCTTGTTCCCGTTCCCAGTGATCAATGATATGGTATTTGTTTAATCAAAGGTTTGGTTTGTCACAGTCCATCTGTTACAATTACTTACTCTCCTAAAATCATGATACAGCACTTCTGGCTTCTGTCATGCCATTTTGACATATGATTTAAAACACAGCTCTGTGATTTCATAGCAAGTCCAGGTTGAAGAATGAGTCCAAGAATTTATTGCACTGCTGCATGATGCACCCACGAAAAGCACAGCAAGGAACGTCTGTAACTGGTGCTGTGCCTTCTGGCTGAGGACAGGATGCAGGCATTGCTCTCAGGGCCATCAACTGGGACAACAATGCCCTTCTGCTTGGCACATCTGGAACACTGGGGCCTCCCCGTATCTTACGGGAAGAAGCAGGGGGGCCTGCTGTGAGGAGAGCTTTGGGCTAGACGGCCTCCAGAAATCCCTTCCAACCTCAATTTTTCTATGGGTCTACATAAGTAAGTACTACATCCAACATATGCAATTATCTAGCTACTACCAAAGACACACAAAGGTAACAGCACATCTTCCAGCAATCACTCAAATGCATCTGCAGCACTTCCAAATGCTTTTTTACCCACGTGGGCACAGACGTTTTTGCCCACATGTAACTGATGCATTTCCTAATTTGGTGAGAAGTATTATGGCAGCCTCATTGCACATTTGGCTCTTAAAGTGCCATAATAAAAGTTTTATTCTACAGTTACATTTAATTCAGTAATTAAATTGCCATTAGTTAAAAAACAAATTTGTTTACCAACTTGCATAAGAAATTTGGCCACCGTAAACTACAAGTTCCCTTCCCCCCAGACCCAAAGCACACACAGGCAATTAATTACATTGTTACAATAATTGCCATTTCATTTGCAGTACATTTTTACTGCGGGACTTCACCAAAGAATTCCTGCTGTGTTTCAGTGGAGATACAGGAATTATGTTTAAGCAGACTTCAGGACTTAGCTTGGAAATGACTCACATCAATTTATGAAAATACATGTGTCCCTCATATGCACACCTATTAGGAGGTAACACTCTAACAGGGATTATTTGAAAAAATAAAATAAAATAACATCACAGACAGTGAAGAAATAAGATCTAGATTTTTCAATCTGGATTGGTAGAACTTAACATTTCTAACTTTTTTTTGCTTTTATTTATTCCAGTGCCTTGGAAATGAGCCAGAATTACAGCACCAGAAAATCAATTCTTCCCCTTCCCCCCCCCAAATGTGTTATGATATTCTTTATGGACTACGTTACAGGTACACATCAGTTATAATAGTCCCAGAAATACAAGTCATTACTTTTGGCATTTCTGGATTTATTTATTTATTTTTTTTTAAAGAACTGTTCAAGCTGGCACCCTTAATCCTGTGTCAAGGAAGGAATTTCTCTATTTAATGGCCTTCAAATCAAATAATGTAAAATGCTTTTCTGTTGGTATCTGTTGTGAACTATGGAAAAAAAATCCATATCAATATTTTTAGCAATTACATCAAAGTAATTTTACTCTTACAAGTAAGATACTTAAGAGTAAATGCCTTTATGATGTCATATAAGAATCTGAAGGTGATTAACAATGACATATTTCCCTAGCTCCACTGCTTCCTGAAAGAAAATGTCAAGATCTATGTTGATGTGTGTTTGCCTAAAGAGAAGAGAGAAAAAGATGGCAACTGTCACCTTCCACCAAACCTCAAGGTGTCATTATAGTTGCTGCACAGTTTGCACCAGCATGGTTTAGAATTTGTCCCCATTTCCATTATAAATCCCATGGGTTTACAGCTCATCTGTAAAAATGTGATCTGAACTAAAACATGTCATACCTTCTTGAATAGGAAAAAAAATCCATCAGCCTGTCATGTCAAAAAGAGTGAAGAACGAGAAAAAAATGTGGAAGTAATACATTAATTTGAATTGTAATAAAACTCAGTTGACCTATTGCTGAGTTCCTAAAGTTCAAAATATACCTCTATGTGTCCTGATTCAGCTTACTTAGAAAAAAATAAATATTCAACTGACTGAAATAATGGACTGCATAAACTGGAAACATATGATGCATTTTGGTGTATTTCTATATATCCACAACCTTGCAATCACTTCTAATTGGTATTAAATGAGCAAATTGAATATACAATCACAGATTTGGTGGCCAAAACACCATTCTGCTGTAAAAATCTTGCAGCTTGACTGGATTCACACACAGTTAATACTTCGGTGGTAGTAGGATAAAGTACCTAATCTCTTGAATGTAATCCTTGCAACTGTAAAGTAATTACTTCATGGACATGTTATTTGGAAAGAACATTTTCTCCAAATAAATACACAAAAGGCATAGACAGGAAGGAAGAAGTAAAAGAAGTTGAGTGAGACATCTTAAATGCCAAGTTTCCTTTTAGTTTAGGGCTAGTACTTGGCAGGACATTGGTTTGCTTTGACTACAGAAATTTGAGATTTAAAGAGGTGTTCTCATTTCATAGGGAGAAGTTTTTTATATTTTCCACAAAGAAGAAAAAAATAAATAAATTAGAGAGCAGGAGAAAGAGATAAATTTTATAGCCCAATTGTAAGAGAAATCTCCTATGATGGGTTTAAATCCCACCTGAATCTGACTACCCTACACTGGAAAGCTATCAGCCATCCTGCTATTTTAGCCTGTTTTCAGGAGGAAATACTCTTCTGCATGCAGGGAAAGAGTCCAAAAACACCTCTTTGATTTGTTAAACTTTTCCTAGCAAAAGAACAGTCAGAAAATTCCCCTCTAATTCCTATTTGGGTCAGAAAAGGGCTGAAGGGCAACAGCTGTAGTGGACTGCAGGAGCATATATTACAACAGTACCTATTCCACTTCCCCCAA
Source organism: Ceyx melanurus (assembly GCA_024611195.1). Classification (NCBI taxonomy): domain Eukaryota; kingdom Metazoa; phylum Chordata; class Aves; order Coraciiformes; family Alcedinidae; genus Ceyx; species Ceyx melanurus. The sequence continues at coordinate 29,479 of JANHGL010024199.1, forward strand.
ACCTTCCTGGGTGACAAAACAGCTTGAGAATCATTCTGTCCATCATGTACTGGAACCCACTAACTGGCATTTCATATGGAGAAAGGTCTGCACAGGTGACTGTAAAGGTGAGACTTTACATGCAGAGGTGTGGTTGTCTGCTATCAGACCCTTTTTTTTTTTCTCAGATCAATAACTGAATTACTGCTGCTTGTATCTTTCTGTGACTATTTAAAAGCTGAGACCTGCCACAAAACCTTTTCATGCAGATACTGAACTTTTGCTAACTCTGAAATGCAACATTTTTATGACTCATATATGACCATAGGCTCAGTTCTGTATAGTACATAGCTTTAAACCACTTCAGAAGTCCACTGCAGCTGTCAAGGCCAGACAAATACTTACAGTTACAGGATTTTGTTCAGCTAGAATCCAAAAGTAGAACATTTTAAAAGCAAAGCAAGAATATTCTCTGTACACCAGTCTCCCCTTTCCCTTTTATCACTCAAAATGAAACTCAGAAGGAAGCTTTTCAGTATATACTTACATTTTTATACACTACCAATCTAAATTCACTTCCTGGGCTTGGACATCTCAGGACAGCTCTTTATTGCTACGTGCATATTCTCTTATTTTCAATGTTTTAATGTTTGTTTTGTGCAGTATGTTGGCACAATATGAATATATCCAATTAAAGAATTTAAAGTTATTTTATCAGCTGATTTCCACCACGTTAAATTATCCAAAAAAGAAACAATGGATCCTGTTGAGACAAATACCTGATATTCAAGTAATCAATGATTGCTTTGGCTTGTTCAATGCTGAAGAAATTCAAGTCACCACTTCTTTCTGAATCAGTTTCTCCTATTCCAGCCATTGCTCTTCCAAGTTCTTTTAAATTATCTCCTAAGGTCATATGTTTGTCTGCAAAGTAATCCCAAAGAACAAAAAATAAGTATAAACATTACAGTGTGTAAAGCTCATTTTATTTATAAGGCCTCTGGAAGTTTAAGAAGTTATGAGCCACATAGAAACAAAATGCATCATTTTTGTCTGTTGCCATTATTCTTATCAACAAAATGTGCATTAAAATTCCCTCACAAAACTGCCAATCCATCTTCGTAATGCAAGGATCACGAGTGCTTGAGATACTACAATTTGACCTCTTATGCAGAGCTACCACAGGCAGAGTAGCATGTAAATCTGAGATGTATGTTTACCTTTAACATCAACTTGCTGCTGTTTCTGTATCATAAGATTGTTCTTCTGACCCCCCCTTACAAATTAAACCATTAATACAGGATGAGGTATTAAAAAGGGTAAACAATTTTTAAGTGTTTACAGTCATAATTGATTAAACATGAATATGCATAATACTCTGCATGTATTATCAAGCTTGAAGACATTTTTTCAACACCCAAAATAGATAGATAAAACCAAATGCCAAACCAGCTTTCAGCTGAAAATTTTAATTCTTCTTGTTAACCACCTTGACAAAGAGGAAAATGTGAAATATATCAGTGTTTGCTGAATCTTTAAATAGACAAGATTAATCTTTCTAATTGGAGTACATTGTGTGTCATCACTAGAGACATGGTAGAGCTTAAAAAACAGTTTTGAGTAAAACTTACTGCTTGTTTTGAAGTCTAAAAAATCTAGAGTAGAAAATGGGGAAATATTCACTTGTAAGATTCTGGTCTTTATAGTTCTGCTCTTTAGTGGCTCTTTAGTCAAAACCTGAAAGTTGCACCTCAGTTTTCAGTAATAGAGGCAGCACAATTAAATAACCATAATGGAAAAAACAAGGAAGAACTAGAGAGAGTGTGAAGAAAACAGAAGCCATGGGAAACAGAACCAGAAATATCACAATTAGTAAGTAAAACCACATAACAGGATCATGAGAATTTACAACACCCAGGCCAAGGTCTGTCACCAGCTAGTCCAAAATTTTCTCTTTCCTCTGCATACCTGATTTTCAGCCCCAGCTACTTCTTCTCAGGAAGGCTCTCAGAGTACTTCTGTGAGGTAAGGAGCACATTACCCTTAAGGTATAGAAGATGAACCAAATCATGAGAACAATTCATTCTGGCTCCCAGTCAACCAAAGCCTCCCATTTCCACACCTTAGTTTTCCTCTCTACCAGACTTTAATGAGTTTCCACTCTAAATCCGTTCTTCCTGCTCCATGCTATTCATGGTCAAATCAGCATAATTTTTGGGTCCAGTGTATGGAAAGAAAGGAAAATGGTCATCAATACAGAAGACATCAGTGTTTTCCTCTTAGTTGCCATGTTTGGTCTTGGAACTTGAACTAGCTGAGAACAGTAATTACAAGGAAAGTCACCTCAGCCCTAGGACACAGCAGACTTTTTAAGATGGATTATTCAGAAAAGTTAGCTGTGAAGAAAATACAAGAAGCCTCCTGTAAGCATTTACAAACTGCATTTACAAATATGAATAGATTTTCATGGGGCAGCAAAAATTGTCAACACTTGCTTGCCAAACCTCATGACTTTGTTTCAAAGCACAGGAGTATTAGAGCTGCTAAAAAAAAAAAAAAAAAAGGCAAAAAATAATATTTACTGCCCCCCAAGCCTTTGTCTGCAAAACTGTTTCAGTTGTAATTTTATACATAGAAATTAATCAGAGGCAGACACTGCCCTGGAAAATTTCAGGTTAAAGAGTTAAAGTTTGGCCAATCTTTATGCAACTAAGATCACATTCCTGAGAAACATCAGTCAGCTTTAATAATCTGTTGTGCTACCAGTCTGTCTAGTACACATGCATTACATACAGCCTCATAAAACCCATTTCTGACATGTTTTCATTCTTCTCTATTGTTACATTAATATAGTTAGCATATGTTAAGATACTTTCTCATTGGAGACAAGAAGGACAACTGGAATTCCAATGATCATAAAGCACGTACATAGTCTGTCAAAATTCCAAGTCAGAAAAGCCCTTGAATTAAATTACAATGAAAGAGTATAATAACTATTATGAGCTTGATTTTAAATATTCATCTTCTCTTTGAATGGAACTGCTGAGTCCTTTCACTCTTCCCCTGGGATGGACTTTTCTGAAAATAATCACCTTCAAAGTGAATGTTAAGTAAGCATTGTGATCTCTGAAAAATGGGTTTTAGAGGATGCTGCTACAATTTTTTTCTGGCTATTTGTTCCCACTAGACCCAAGTTACATGCTTTGTGGCAAATTTCCTCATAGCCACAGGAGCTACAGTCCTTTCATGGTCATTTTTCATCTTTGGCAGTGATGCCAGTTTACTTCCCACACCAGTCTTTATTTAACTGATATATTTTGTGCCAGAAGTGCAGCATTTGCCACATAGAAAGCTGCCTGAGAGTTGACCTCAGAGGATAAAATAAATGTAATTCACCTGTTGTAATGCTACAGGATGTACTGAATATCTCAAACAGCAGAGAAATGTGCCCAAGGCAACAGTGAGTCAGTCACTGAGACAGCTGGAATTGGAATTTAGGAGCTCTTTGCTCTCCCTCCACTGTAATTATTATTTATTTTACCATAGCAAAGACAAGGTCTCTTCAGGACCTGTCCCTTTTGTACCACATACTGTGCAAACAAAGAATGATGGATATTCTGGTAAAAAGACTACAGTTCTCTCTAACAGAAGTTTAATGTCTGCCAAGAAGAATTATTTCCAGGTACAAGATATGCCAACATTCAAGAAGAAAATAAATCATTATACAATTATTTGTAATTAAATATTGCTTTATTAAAATGACTGAAAAACATTCTTGCCTTCCACTCCAGGTATTTATTTTACAGGATTTAATTATACTTACCACGAAGGTTCTCCAACAAGAAATTCGATAGGTCCATGAATCCTGAAAGCTGTAGAAGACTGAAGTTATTTTCTTTAGCCCACCAGAATGCTGCAGTATAATAATCCAGCAAAACAGCTTCTTTCATAGATGTTTTTAATTCTTTAAAATTCAGAAATTCTTCCAGCTTTCTAGAAGAGATTACAGAGTAAAATAATGTAATATAAAAATAAATTACAGATTCTGAGGTTTCACTTAGCTTGCTTGTAATTATATTTACAATATTTACTATTATTATACTTTATGTCTATATTTTCCTGGAACTTACCTACATCAATTTCTAGGTATAAACATTTATGAATACAGGATGTATCAATTGAAAATAAAAAAGTAAACAAACCCCTACAGGTTTCAACAGACACCATTTTAATGTTAAGACATGATCAATGAAATAATGAAAATAACAGCATTAAAAAAAGGAACCAAAGAAATACATCAAAAATTGCAGAGAAAAAAACAGTGTTTGCTCAGGAAGGGTTTTGTAGAATGGAATGGAAGAATTAGTCTCCACTTCCTACTACCACTCTCACTTTGAGATAATTTTGCCCCACTGAAAAGGTCTCCCCTTCCCTTTCAAGATTACTTTTTGTGTAGCCTCTTAAGAAAAATTACATTTTAAATTTCATGTAAATAATATAAGATTAAATTACTGAAATTACCTCAAACATTTAGAAGTTTAAATTCCACTTTCTTAATGGTGAAGACATTTAAGAGGAGCCTTATCCTAATTTACTGGCACACTGTGGGAATTATCCCACTTTAACTTGAAATAATAATGAAAAAATACACTCCCTTGCAGGAGACCCCACTGCTGCTGACATATTTATGTCTGCTCTATCCAAACACAGAATTAGTTATGTCTTCTGTAATAATTCTGTGCATTTTTCCCCATAAAGAGAGGATATCAGGGCTAGGATTTCCATTTACAATTCTTCCAGTGTAACTTCAGCCATACCTGAAGTAAAGTTAAACCTTAAAGCAATCCCTTGGCTTCTTAACTACACCTGATGGTGAAGTGGCAATTGTGATCAGAGTTTCTAGTCTCCTGTAAAGCAGCAGCCTTTTTCCACCCCCCCTGCTTCTCAGTCCTTCTTAAAAGGGCATTAATTTCAGACCTACTGATAGGCAACCATTAGTTTTTCAGTGTTCAGCAAGCCAACAGAAGGACATTATCAAATAAAAAGGAGTTTCTTGGTTTGAATTAAAGCCTCACTAGCTAACAAAGTACAGCATATAATCCGATGGGTTTTGGTTAAAACATGTATTCCTTTGTTCTGCATGACAAATCTGTGCTGCTGCACACATGCAAGTTGGTTAAAAACACTTAACTCTGTCCTGAAATAGAAGTAGGCTGTGGCCAGCTCTTTCCAGGGTTTGAAACACTCCATATCCTCTCTTTCTGAAGCTTCTGCCAACTCTGTGTTTTCACAGAGCTTTTTGGGGATTGAGATTTTCTCTGATGCTGCTAACAATGCCAGCACTCATCTTTCCAATATTCTGTAAGGCACGTCACTCACAACAGCATCCACAAACTACTGGGAAATGATGGGACATTTTGCTCTCCCAGCTGCCCTGACTGCTATTTCTCCCTTCACAGAATGTACTAAAGTCCTGCAGAGATGGACAGGGGTGTAAAAGTTACAATAGATGGGAAAGCAGGTCATGAACATTTGTATATTGAATCAGATCTATTCTAATTTTGTAACCAGTGGCCTTCAAACTGCTCCTGTGGATAGCCATGGTGACCTGTGGTAAGCTAACAACATTTCAATGCTGCTGCTAAACTGCTTAGAGGGATAAAATACCCTCTAACTATCCTCTTCTCAGTCAGGTGCAGTATGTACTTTACATTCTGTTTATATAGTTTGTATATATATATATAAATACATGTGATGAGCTAAGACTAAGAAGAAACATATGACCTTTCAATGTTTTTCTTATTAATCTTAATGAGAATGTTTCACAACAAATTGCATCATTAAGCACATTTTAGTCTCCAGTGAGCTGTACGCTTCAACCTCCTCTAAAATAAGAGGCCTATTGTGCCAGAGAAAACAGTAAATGAAAGAAGTTTCTGGTTTTATTATTTGATGGGAACATTTTTTTTTTTCCAGTTTTATTAAAAAATAAAATCCCAGAAGAAACTTTTTTTTCTTCCCTCATAACAATGGAGTCAGTACTGAATATATTTCAGGAATAATATTTGATTATTATATTAAATGGTTTATCTTTTCAGAAGCACAGGGGTTGAATTTTTATTCTCTCTGCCCCAAAAACTAATCCAGTGGACCAGCCCTTTGGCTTCAATTCACTAAGAATTTCCTAGTGGACACAAGTGCTCCTAAATAATTTGTGCAATTCCCAACCCTTAGAATATAAGTCTAGAGTCTCAGGATGAGCTCCTGGCCTCCTAAATTTAGCTGCTTCTAAGCACTAATAAGAAGGGAGTCTGTTGCTACAGGAAAGACAAGATGGGCTTATATCAGAAGTCTTTGGCTGCCTCCCATTTCCCCAGTGCACCCTAGTGGCTACCTACAAATACCTTCTTAAGCTTTCCACCCCTTTCTGAACTTTAATCCTGTCTGATTTTTCAGTAATTCATGTCACATTACAGAACCTTAAACATTTTAGCAAGATAAATTACCAAGTGAGACTTTTAGACAAAGCTCAGAATTGGCCTGTTTTTATTTACACTTAGTATCTCATTTACAGCATATTTACTACTATTGTAAACTCAGAAAACATACCAGTGTGAAATAGCAGTGGAGAAAGAGTCAAAGAAAAACTAAGAGTACAGGAAATGCAGTGAAGCAAAGTGGATTTGAGATCAACAGCATCTCTTCCTGCCTTTCATGAATCATATTAAATAGCAACAATCTCACTGAACAATTAAAACTAATGATGTAACCACCACCAAAGAAATCTAACAAGCAGTCTATCATTTTTATTTCATGCCTACATTGGTTCTAACATTGCTGTCAGTGACACTCACTTCTGAACTCCTTCTTCATTTTCTTCTGACAAAGCAGTAATTTGGGAAGGAGAAAGAAGCATCCGCTGAATAACCTTCTTCTCATATATGGCATCCTGATCTTGGTCTTCTTCCTACATATAGATATGTATAGAGGAATATAATTTTAAAAGGGAAATTTTATTACCTTAGGGTCTTATTTAAGTAACATTTTTATTTTGAGGAAGCATGCAAGGGATTAATTCAACAAATGCCAAAAATGTAACACAGCTGTAATTATGTGGCAACAACACAATAACCTAATACATTTTCCCTAGAGAAAAGCTAGGCAGACACATGGAAAATAGTATTTTTATCTTAAATTCATGTGGGAACATAGTGACATATCATGTGCAGCACAAGATTAAATTAACTGGCAAGTAAAAACAAGATAAATGTGCAAAAGAAATCCATTAATCTAGATTTGACCAACATGATACTAGATTGCACAGTAATTAAATTATAAAATAACTTTTTGCTTAAGATACTATGAATATACATACACATTACTGTGCTATTTGCTCTCCACCCTGTACTTGATTGCATTTTCAAATTTACAGTCTATAGAAACTTCTTCTCAAACAAAAAAGAAATCCAAGATATTTGCTGCAACACGGTGATACACACAGGAGGATCTGACACTACTCTTTCAGGGAAGGTCAGTGTATTTGTAATCCAGAAGACAGATCCTTATAGGAAATGTAAAAAGTGTACATGTTATAGGAGATAAGAAACTGAGCATGAACCAACAATGCAATGGTCTTACAAGAAAAAAAAAAAAAAGAACATTAGATGTTATTTTATTTAGTGTGTGTCACAACAGCAAGAAATCGGTAGAGACACCCCCTCTGGTTTACAACAGAATATGCAGGCGACAAAGTGAGGTGTCAAAGCACATTATGAAGTGTGAGATGAGGCAGACTCCTTACAGACAGAGGTGTGCGGCAAGGGAGCAACAAAAAATGGCCATAGAAGAGACTATTTCGGTTGGAAGGGACCTACTTTAGTATGAGCCAGTACACACTGTTTCAGTGAAGCAGCTGGGCAAAGCTTGCAGAACGGTGTTTCCAGCTCTGCTTGAGACAGAGAAGAGCAAATGATTTCCTAACTCAGCTGATTTTTCAGCCTGAACAGCGTTGTTCTGGGTAATTCTCCAGGAACTCTGCACTGGTCAAGGAGTCCCCAAATAAAGCTACACTACTCCCCCTGCTGCTGCCAGGCGGCAAGATGTACACACAGCCGCCTAGCTGCTTCACACACAGGGCTGGCAAACAGCACTGAGCACCACAAAGAACAAGACAGACCTGCTTCCCCTCTATTTAAGCACTAGATTACTTAACTTATATATACTCATATGAAAAACGAATGTTCCCAACTGTAAAATAGTTAATCTCGAATACAGTCATAGCAGAACAGGAATAAGTAAGTGAAGGCTTCCTGCATATAATTAGGAGCATGACATTAGTTTGCTTTTGTTTTATTAGCAATAATTATGTAGTATAAAAACAAGTACTCCTAGAGTCAGTAATGTTGATATAACTGAAGCTGCTTGCCCCAGCTAGGAAAAAATAAAATAGCTCAACATGCTAATCTAATACAATTATTGAAATATATTTTTGAATAATTAAAATATGAATGCTTTCCTGAAGTGTCCAGTACTGTTAGAAACCTGTAGAACAAGAGATTCTTTAGAAGTAGTGTGTGGTGAATTAAAAGAATAACTAACACTGATGTTTTGGAAATAGAATTGATATTTGTTAATCTCTGTCAGAATGTTCCATACATAGGATATTTTACTCTGTATTTTTGCACTATTATATAACAGCAGGGAACAACTGACTGACCATACTGCTTAAAAAGGCAAAATGTTAACATCTTACAGGTATCACCCCAGATAGAGGTTATCAGCATAGCACGAGGAACTTACATGCTGTAAGGAACTGGTTGATAGGTGAAATGTTGAACATTCTGGAAAACAACTTTTTACCTGAACTATCAATAATCTTACCCAAACTAATGCCTCACTGCTTCTTGAAAGGTATTGGGTAAATCCATCATGTCAGAAAAAACTTACTCAAAAAAGGAATTTTCTCCAGTATGTACCGGGTGTATCACAATATGAAGCTTTTTAACCTCTACACCACATCAATAGGACCTAGCATACTTCACATGCTCATCTCAGTCACTGAATGACAAACAGCAACAGGGACCTCTGCAAAAATTTCCTGAAGTATGTAGCACTGTATTGTAGCAATAGATAAGCTATGCAAGATTACAAAAGTTAATTTAAAAATAAGGGCAGGTACTTGGCACTCAGTCACCTATATTCTTTCAACATATTTAAATATCCTTTAGCATAAGAAACCAATTCATTAACCAACAAAGTTTTCTGTTTATACTCAAAGAGCTATTAAAGCCCCTTGTACATCAGTGTTGCAGCTAAGGTTCTATAACCTGCACACCAAAATTCAACAGTATACACAGCAAGGTGAACACCTCCCATTTCACCATCCCAACACCTGCTGTCTGCTGTGATATTCCCAGCAGCAACACCCCCACCCAGGCATTCCCATCTTTGCTGCTGCTCCTGATAAGGATGGATTTGTGGCACCACTGCCCAACACAAGCACAGGTATCAGATATGAAGAAATGACTGATGAGGTACTATTGGAAAGTACATAATCTAGAAAATTAATCTTAAAAATGATCACTGTTTCTGTAGTTATTAAAAAGTAGTGGAAGTCCATGAATCATTTCAACCATTCCATATCTGGGGATAGTTTCTGTCTGGGAAGAACCTATACACACACAACTTAAAGATCACCTTGATTGAACAGTGGTTTGTCTTTTAATTGCTGTCTTTTAACCACCACTGAAAATTCAAAGAGAAGTTATTTTCTATATGTGCTCACTGATGTCAAAGGATTTACTGTTCATTTTACTGTTAACTGTAGTGACTGACTGGGGTAATCCAGGGTGACTTAACTCCATTAACACTATCCTCATGTCTCAGGGGAAAAATACCAACCAAAAACTACAAAACCAATCCTACCAATACACACTCCCAACAGTAGATATAACCTATTTAAATATAGAATTATTATTATTAGATATTACTATTATTGAATTATATATTCTTGGGGGTTTTTTTCTTCAAATAATCTTTAGCTGTGCTGAATGTATAATGTGTTTCTGGCTGTTCAGTACATTACTCTTAATGCTTTGGGCACCCCTTGTCAATGGCATCAAATTAAAAAAGAACAAGGTCGTCCATGAATCTCTCAGCCAATGTTCACAGACACAAAACATTAGCAGAAGAGTGATACTGTTCACAGGAAATTGTAGAAAACCTCTGTGTTTGGGAGAGTGGGGAAGAAGTTTCTCTCAAAACCCCAAACCCCAAGTGAGTCATCCCTTACTAGAAAAAAGAATCCTGAAGGAAAATAAGCTTGTACTTTGGGATGAGCCCCCTGCAGTAGCTGAAGACATTATTTGCATTTGTTTGCCAATACAACACCGTGCTTTGCAAAATCACCACTTTCAAAACTATATTCAATAAAGAATAGCTTCCCAGCCCTGGCAAATTACAGCAAATGCCTGAAATGTAAGGAACCCAAGATCCTTCTTGTCCTCACTCCATCAGGAAAATTAGACTGGACTAAACTCTGCTGTCACAGTGAGACAGTTTCCAGTGTCTGAGTTGGTTCATTTAAAGCTAGCTCAGCTACCTCAGAACCATACTGCTGACAGCAGTACAGATGTACCCTGAAAGAGTGTTGCAGATCAGTTACCACTTTAATCAAAATGAGAATGAGGAAAAAAAAAAACCAACTCAACCCACACCACACCAACAACACAGGCTGTTATTTGTAATATTACACACATTTTGTTAGCAAGCTGTCAAATACTTCAGCAGAAGCAGAAAATCTTGAAGCTGGTGACACAAATAGTTAAGGCAGAAACAGAAATGCTTTCTCTGCTCCTGTTTGTTTTAAAAAGGTCCCACTTGTCCACTCCCACAATGGGCAGTGAAAAGCAATAGTTGCTATATTTAGTCATAATATTTCTTTTGTTGTCAAACAAATGAGAAAATATAAATAGCAACACTAATTTCAACTACATTCAAGAGAAATACGCAGAGACGTCAACAGTCAAAGATAAAAACTACAAGGAAGTAGAGTTTTCAAAGGACCATTATAAACAACAGACCCTGATAGTGTCCTTTTAATAACAAAACAGGTTTCAAAAATTTCACACAGTCCAAACGTCAAGATTTATGGCTGATCAAATGTATGATGACATTAAACTTTACTGATGTTTTCACAGCTGCAGACCACTTACAGGAAAAAAATGTTGTTAAAACATACAGCAACAGCAAGCCTTACTAAGATCAGGATTCAGATTTTCGAATGTGCTTGCTGAGAAAGTAATTGTAAGTCAGGGCAATTATAACAATATTCAATTTAAATCAAAAGGAATTGTCTCAAGAGTTAAGAAACAATATAACAAAAATAATGGCGGAATACAGCATTCCCTACAGCTTACATATAGACCATGAAAAACTAGCTCCAGCCACAACTGGAGACTATATAATTTACTTTATAAAAATGCACAATTCCACAGACCTTAGAGTAAAAATAAATCATAAAGGAGAGTAGGAAATATCACAAAGGTAAGCTATCATGTATAGGAAAAACTTTAATAAACAGAGAACATAAAACACATAGATAAAAAACCCCAACAAACTACAAAACAACAAAACAAAAACGTTCAATGAATGCCTCTAAAGATTCCTTTTACAAAGTCACGAAGCAAAAATGACAACAAAATTCCCTGGTAATTTCAAATGGATGTACAGGATATTCTGACAGCCTGTCATTTCCCATACAGTACACCTTGTATCCTGTTACTGTGATCTAACTGACTGCATTACCCCACCGTTATGCTGTTCCAACTGCCAAAATATTTACAGAGAACACTAACAGAGAGTATTGTGAAGGGTGCATATATTTTTCATAGAGCATTCAGAACTCGTAAGAATACACTGCACGTGGAAAAGGGTTTATTTACTTCAGGAAACCTAAATGTTAAGCTTCCATACCGACGATCTCTAGGGTAGCTTTGTGCCAACAGATGCAGCCGTTGGGCTGGCTGGGAGCGAATTGTCACTTCCACAACAGCCACAGTAACTTCTCAAGCTATTTAAGACAGAAAAGCAGTTCAACCAGAAGAAAATTACATTTCACAGGAGCTATGACTATATAGACAGGCATAAGGGAGAAATTCTGGGCGGACGCAATGCCTCACAGGTTCTGGGGAGGAGTAACTTCTTATTGTTAATGTGCAGCACAAGCCTGTCAGAAATCACACCTCTGGACGTTAAAGTCAAAAATTGCAACTAAAAAAAAAAGAAAAAAGAAATCAAGTATTAGGGAGAATTATTTGGATTTGCAAAATCCTGTAGAACACTGTCTACCTAAAGCTATAGGTGGGCAGTACAAGCGTGATGTTGCTGGCTCGCTCCCACCTCGTCAGTGCTCTCTGAGGGGACAATGTGCCCCTTTCCCTCAGCAATCAGACTGACTGACTCCTACCACCACCAAGAAGCCAAGCAGTAGCCATACGCTTAAACCTTGCAGTCCATACCGGTCTGAACACCGGCGGGAGGCGAGGGCGGCGTGTGCGGAGCTCACCAGCGGCAGCCCGGGGCCCAGGGGCGGGCCTCTCTCCCTCACGCTGTTCTGGGGATGAGGGCTGCACGGCTCTGTACACCCACGGTGTATTTCTAGCACCCCACCCTTTATACCTGTGCTGTAGCTTAGCAAAGACGTTTAAAACGAGTACCAAAGAGAGCTAAGAAGGCCCCAGGCGGCGTGGGGAGTACCTGTCCCGCAGCCGCCATGCTCCAGGATCGGCGGCTCCGTCGCCCAGGGAACGGGGGCAGGCCCCGGGCGGTCGGCGGGGCGCGGAGCTCCTCCCCCGGTGCCCGGTCGCCTGCCCTCTCCTTGGCAGCGCACCATCTTGTTTGGCGGCGCGCTCACCTTGGTGCACACTGGTGGCGATCGGTGAATGGCCGATCTCCTTTAAAGCACCGTCACAGCAGCGGTGGGTCGGGAGCTGAGCCCAGGGGTTTCTGTGGTGGATGCCTTGAGAGCAACCCAGCAGCCTGTGGGGCGGGGCAGTCTGGGCCACGGTGAGCTGCCTTCACAGCCCCTGCCCAGGATGCAGCATACAAGTCCCTCAGGTGCCCCGAGGCAAGCTACCCAGAAAGGAGCCTGTGTGAGGAAGGATCCATCAGTCTCTTGGCTCCACCAGACCCTCTTGGTTCTTTGCAGTATGTCCAGCCAGTCACTGTTGCAGCAGCATGGGTGAACTGCATGGTCCATGCAGCAAACACCACAGGTGGTGGTGCAAGGAGGGCACAGGAGCGTGATAAAGACATAGTTAAAAACAGTACCATGGAGCCTGCAAGAAGACCAGAAGATCTGAGGCACTCCGTGCCAAATGCTGTGCTGCCTCAGGGCCAGTGCCCCTGCCTGCCTTCCCCGTCCAGTGACTGCTGCTTCCAGGCCTGTGAGGAGAGACTCTTTCTAGGAGGCAATGTCTTAGGAACATCACGCACCATGAAGCAATGTTTCCATGCCTGCTTTCATTTAGATCTTGAGAGTTTTCCTAATCCAAATAGTACCATAACTACTGTAAGCATTGTTTGAATGACAATTACAAGGATAGCATCATGCAGTTCTCTCCACAGTTACCCTAACAATATCCTGATGTTTTCAGCTTCCTGAAAACCATGTTTGAACTAAATACCTAGACCAAAATACAGTCCAAGAATGTCAATACCAATTACTGTAGCTCAGATGTCAGCAGGCATAAATCAGCACGTCTGTTGGGACTGATGGAGGGATACAGAGCTACTCTAGCTAAGGATAAATATTCATATTTTATGTATAATTTTGAAATAATTTACAAACTATGGTAAGTGGAAGTAAGTCTTAGAGACTGAATGGCATTTGCATTATGATATACATCAGTATTTCTTGTTTCTCCTCTTTATCCTATTTTTTTTAAACTTTGAAGACTAATAAACAGCTAAGCTGAAACATTTTCTCTGTCAGCCTTATGTTGCATGCAGACTCATAGCAGCAGCAGCAACAATTCAGAGTCATAGCATTTACCTGAAAGAGAAATAAAATACAAGCGTTTGGTGGGTAAACAGTAATGAGAACAAAGAAAAAAGCCAACTTATTTTGCAAAGTTTATAGATGTGCTGGGGGAGCTGGTATGACAAAACAATTTCTTTGCAGTGCCCCACATAAAGCGAGGACCTCCTGGGATTTCTGCAGCTGTTTCAAGGTCTGCTACTGTTTCTGAGCAGTTTGCCACTTTCTGAAAGTTGTCATCATCAGTTTCTTAAAATGTGCAAACCAACTAAGTAGAGTACCTGTGTCTTAGCTGGGTCACAAGAGATGAGAAGCTGCCCATTACCCACTAGGATTCTGATTTGTAGTGTGAGATTCAACATGTACATAACTCCTCTTCCTGCTCAAACACCCTGACCCTCACTGACACACATCCACCAATCGTGCTTCCAACAGGAGGCAGAGATCTGTTTCAATAAGGTTCAGAGAGATGGATCCTGCAGTGTTTTGTAGAATTATTCATAGTATTTTAAAGAATTGCTTGGCTCTGTGTAGAACCCACACTGTGAATTCCTAAAACTTGTGCCGTGCTGTGCAGCTGACAGCACTACAGCTGCAGTTACTTCCCTCTTTACTGTGTATATAAATCTATCCCAATAAGAACATCATTCAGAGCTGCAAGCACTGCATGCAGCAAGGTGTAAAAAGTAGGGGATTAATTGTGATATTTGCATGCAATAGAACATTGTGTACATTCATTCTTATATTATCTAGTTGTAATGGGTAGAATTTTGGACTTAACTCTGCATTCCTCTAGTACTGAAAATGCCAACCGACTTCTATGAACATTTTCAAAGTAAAAGATGTGGAAGCTCAAAGCCCTTAGAAGGATCTAATTCCATTTCTCACTCAATATTAAAGGACTATTATTTCTCACACAAAAACCTGCACTGAACAGGTTGATTGAAGCTGTGCACCGACTGAAGCTTAGCCCACATTTCCAGTAGTGAGCTCCTAAACATCCGACGTTTCAATTTAAATTTTTCAAGTGTTACAAAGACTACATATAAAAAAAGACACCAAGAGAAGAGATTGAACAACAGCATTAAGGCATTCCTTCTAATGCTATTGGATACTTCATGCTTACAAACCCTACATTCTTATACACATGTGACTATTTGAGGCGGCTTTTTAATTTCCTTTTTTAATTTCTTTCAATTGCAGGAATTGAAAGCGCCACACAAGTTGTGAATTCAAAACTCTGATCTAGACCTTTCCCACTACAGGTAACCATGGTGGATTTTCTATGATTGCTAATAGTCACAGACACTGCAGCTCAGGGGAGAACTGCTTCTGCTATAGAGCTCCTTCTTCTCCACTGGTGTAGCTGCGTTGGATGCAAAGGTTCCCTGAAAGTGTCTGTCCCAACATGTGCAATTTAAACAGCATTTGAAAATCTGGCTATACAGACGGTTACACAATAAGTGTTCTTCTACTTACATGAGAAGCAACCAGAGTTCAGGTTTCTGAGGCTGTTTTGCCAAGGCCGGCTTGACCCAGAACACAAACATATTGGAGGGAACACTTTCCTCTTTACACCTTTGATTAAAGATCTCAGCTCATGGCACCTGGGCCACCTTTAGCTTGTTAAAAATAACCACATGGCCCACTTACGCTCAGTCCAGGCAGGGGTTAGGGGAAGAATCAACCTGGTTATCTCCTCAATTTCCATCGGGTGCTCAGATTTTGATTTTGCTACAATGCAGTCAAACATCATGAATATGCCAGTTCAAGATGCTCCCTGTGCAACATGCTCTTCCTAGAAATAATTCCCTATTCCTCACAACATCACATCTTCTGGGGAAGGAGCAGGCTCACCTGCATCACACAAGTCCACATTGGAAGGGGGAAAAAAAGGTCATAGCACCACATAAAGCTTTATAGGGCTTTGATGGTGCAGGACACCTGCAATTGGAACAAAAACAGCAGCTGCAAGAAAGCTCCAAAATATTCCACTGACTCCTCCAAAGTTTTAGTAACCAAGGTGATTCAGTCTGATTTGGGTACTCATTTGCAGAGGTCCTTATATTTCAGCAATAGTTGAAATTTATGAATTCAAGAAGAGGAATGATTTTTCAGAAGTCCTCTTTTAAAAAGCAAAGTTTTTGTAAATCCAAGCCTATTCAAACACCTTCCTATTGGTAGAGATCCTATGAAAACATTCAGTTACAAATGTGTTTCCATTCACCTTCAGTTAAGCATCACCAAGCACAGTAATTAGGTGTAGGCGAATTCAGGAGGAAAAGCAGATGGAAATTCCTAGTGGAGCCTTGCTTGTTACAGCAACATCTGATGGACATATAGCACCCCTGCCTGCCAGCCCTCATGACAACAAATCGCTCCTGTTTTTGTCCAGTGGGACAAGGATCAAGAAAACACAGGCATGTGTGGAGACCTTGCACACAGTATTTGGGTTTGACCCTCTTAGTAACGTAATGGGTGATGTGTGAAAGCAACAGTACCTTAGTGCTACGTGGCTCTTAAAAAGAAGTCATGCATTACTGTACGTAGGTGCATTAATATAGTAATTAATCATCCTCTGCTGGTTTCTTTATAACATTCATTGCAGATATTCTACCCAGGGAACAGTATTCCCTCTAGGTAATGTTCTTCTGGTTTACATATCGTATATATTCAGGAAAAAATTCAGGGCGTGATTATGGGCGAGAAAAAGAAAGACATAAATCCCGGGTTGTCAGAGAAACTGTTTTTAAAAACAAAAGATAATTCTGCAATTTCTCAGGCAATATCCCATTAAATAAAAGATACAAGTACCAGAGGATAACTGCTTCAGTGTATCAGCAGCAGGAACAGAGTCCTGAGTTACTTACAGAGCTGTTGCTTATTTGAGCTCACCAGTCAACACAGTCCAGCTCAGAATCTCTCCCTATTTAATTGTTAGACAAACTTCCAATGTGATATGATAGTGATTTTGAGAGATGTGTAACATTAGGACTTGGCCCAGCACTAAGAAAGTACAGGTTACATTTAGGGAATGGTAAATTTTCAATTATTCCAAACAATGTGCAGTGCATACAGAGAAACGAAAGAAGTAAAACATGTACTCTATCAATGATTCCATTAGCCTTTCCCCATAAAGAGAAGTAGCTCAATGGAGGATAAAAGCAAATATTAGATTGATTCTATTCTTCATCTTAGCCAAAAGACTGCTATGTCTAGTGCCAAAAGAAATGAATTGAGGTTCATAGAGATCCTAAGAATTAGATAGAAAAAAACTTTAAAGGATACATAGTTGATCTCTAGGGGACCTGAACTTCTTCTTGCCAACAAGAACTTTAAGAAATACAAATTTATTTAATCCAGCAGTTCAAGACAGTCCCTTACTATTTATTACATTGTAGAAGTAACATAAACATGCATGTAACATTACAGTATACTATCAATATGAACTAAGGAAGCTTAGGATTTTCTTCCAAGTACTTAATAGTTCAAAAATCAAAACTATGAGACCTGATGCATAAGATAAAGCAAGATGGATGATTCAGAGCACAGCTGTTTCAGGCTATGCACCCCCAAGATCACTAATTGCTAAAACAAACCCCAGATCTCTGTAGATCTAAAGGACTCCTCCCAGTCAGCCACAAGAACAAAACAACCCACTAAGAACTCCCAAATGCAAAACAACAGACAAAAGGAACAGTGCTGACCACGGAGTGACTAGGCCCCTTTGGGACAGGAATTAACTTTCTAAGCCATCAGTACACTGGTGACAATGAACAAGCAAATCATTTAAATGTAAGGTCTTTGGGTTTATAGAGAGCACATCCTTTCACAGACTGAGAGTTATACCCTTCAGGGGGAAAAAGCTCTTCAGTTTGAAACATGCCAATTAATGTAATAAGGAAAAGTACCAGAAGGAATAACCCAAATTAAGAAATTAAAAAAAAAATTATAATGGCAGCCAGAGAGAAAAATTGTTAAATATGATTTTACATATACACATATATTACATATTAAACATGCGTATTGTTTTTATATAGCAGATATGTATATATTATTTCTCCAGACTACCTTTTTGAGCTCAGATTCCCTTCTCCTTCCTGTCTTTCCTAAGGATATAAACTACTGTTAGTCTTGACAAGTTTGCATGAACTGGAATATCAAACCCCATGCAAAAGACAAAATGTTTGTCTTTTGGGCCATCTGTCTTCAGATTTAATTTTGATAGTCAAAACTTGACTTATCAGTTTGAACTGTTGCTTCATTCTGTCAGTAGACCAAAGAAGTCAGAAAGGCACAACACCATAAAGTCAAAGCCTGACACTATTATTACATCTTAATAACATAGAAAAGCCTGTGAAAAAAAATATAAATTCACTGATTCTGTTGTCCTTGCCCTTTTGCCTCCAAATGGGAACATCATTTCTTTCAGAGATTTCATATTTTACTTCTTTCATGTCTTTGTTGTGAAGTTCTATTGATTTTTTTGCCACCTTCTCCACATGATGTTAACCAGCTTTTAGAATAACATAACAATTTAGAGCAGTAAGTGAAAAAATACATCCAGCTGAAATTGCAAGGGGATTTTCAATAGAAATACTATAATTACCCAAGGCACAAGTTGGTTTGTGTACCAGAGCTTATAAAGCCATCTTTGGAAAATAAATGCTCTGTGACTTTCATGCCAGACTGTATCTGTGTGAAACTTTAAACTTGTCACTATTTGCAGTTTATATTGACTCAATTACCCCTTTGTGTATTTGTGACCAGTTTGCTTGTTGGAGCACACAAACTGTTTCCAAGGTGCCTCGCTATTTCTTTACTTGTTGAACATGGACTGCTAAACCTGAATTACTGGGACATCATGTTTTAGTAATGTCCTGGAGCAGGATCACAACTGTAGAAGCAATGCCTGGAGAGTCAGTATGGCAAGTGTAACTCCACTTTACAGGGTGAGGTCTATTCAAGAGAGTGAACATTGTGCAGTCCAGTAAAAAATCCTGCATCCCTTCCGTGAGAACCAAGTGATGAAACCTGGGTAGATGGCACACGTGTCCTCCTCGTGTGCTTGGACTCACAAGATCACAAATCCCAGTGAGTGGATGAGCACGCTCAGGAAGAATGTGCCCATGTAGTCTCCTCAAATGTCTAAGCATAAAGGTTATTCTGTGATCACTAGGCAATATGGTTAAAATTACGATGAAGCTGTTTGTTATTGCCTTTCCCCTTTTCTTCCCTGACTCATTTGAGGTTATGGACTCATCTTGGCAGAGTACATTAAAATAAAAGGGTATATAACTCAGTAATCAGTCCTGGGAGCAATTCCCTTCCTGGATTCTGAATCTGAAATATCTGCTGTGCAAGCAGATGTTTATAGAGAGCTGCAAGGAGGAGTTAATGTCCATATTCACTCCAAAAAGATTATGTAGTTGCATGTAAAAAAAATGATTTTGCAGAACTCTAGAGAGTTTAAATATATTACTCCTAGTAAAAATAAAACACATTGCACAGAGGACCTGAGGCCAGGACGTATATTTGTGCTACAAGTATCACTCTAACTGCACACCAGCTCTGCTTGTGATGTCATACGGAACTTTCATGGGGTTCTTCTAGAATGGGGATCAAATGCTTCTCTAAAATACTTATCAAGGTAATTTAGTGATTTAGTTGAGGAAGAACCTACAACTAGCCTCTTGGAAGTGAATGTTTAATTAGTCTAACCCTGTTGAACCCATTATTGAGCTCTTCAGACTCTCAGAACTCCAAATTCCAAATGAAGACAAGGATGGGGCACAGCTCACATCAACCAGCCTTTCCCTCAGCTTGGGCACCCAGACACATTCTGTTGGTACTTGTGACTGTTGAGTCACAAAGAACAATGTCATTGTTTTGATGCAGAGGGAGCACGATTACCCAGGTGTTTATCCTCAGAAATGTAGAAGCAGAGTGAGAACCTCAGTGCACTGTTTGACAGTGTTCCTTGGGCTTTTTTTTTTTTTTTTTGAGCCTGTGCTTTTCTCATTTCCTTGAAGGAGGATGATAGCAGTTACTGGGGTTTCATTATGGTAAAGCAATGTAAATAAATCATCCTCCTTGTTTTAACTTCTGTGAGCACAGTCTTCCTCCCAAAAAAATGTATGAGATGCTGTTCCAGTTTTAATGCTATTTGGCATCTGTGCCTATACTGCCAGGGACATTCAGAACCATTCACAATAACAGCAAATATCATTTTTACTCTGAAGAAGGGAACATATCCTTATTGATATTCAGGAAGTGGTGCATTGTTGCAACCAAGATATAATTTACTCACTTGTCTAACTGGATTACATTACTCCATGTGTTTTGTAGTTTCATCTGTGAAAAATCAAACTTTGGTTCTACTGTTGTCATTTCCCATAATTCTTTAAAAACAATCTGTGGCAAAATGAGAAAAAATAGCTCCAAGAGAAACTGCTTCTGCGGATGGCATTTGAAAGGACATTATTTAGAGTTAATGAATTAGCCTAAGAAGTTTGTCATTTTCTTTACATGAGCTGTGAGTCAGACTTTGTATACAAAGTATTTCTTCCTTTTGTGTACTTTGTAAAGGCCACGACTTCCTTTGTTCCCTGGGAACCCTGCAGTGAAAGCATTTGTCTCCAGGAGCACATGGCTTTGTTAGGCTGCATGAGGAATATCTCCAGTTGGTCTCAAACTTCCAGCTTGTTCAGAACCAGCAATACACCCACCCTTGCCACCCTCAGCCAGGGCTCCCCTAACTCAGTGCTGCAGCCACAGGAGCAGGACAGCAGCTCATCAGCTTAGAGCAAGAGCCTCAGCAGTTCAGCCTGCACAAGGATGGTAGGACTGAGACATTACTTATTTATAAAATTAGCAATTAGGTCTTGAATGCGGCAAAAATAGAAAGTCTCAGAAATGGAGAATCTAGGATGTTCTTTCAACTGTGATTTCATGCTCTTTACTTCCTCTGATGTAAGTTTTGAAACTCTCTTTGATAAAAAGATCAATCTTCAAAAGATGATTATAGGCTTTCCTACACAAAACTGACTTAAAAGTTTTGTCTCCTGGGTCTGCCAAGCACAATCTAATTTTTCTTCTACCTCTTGCTTTTACACTGTACCACAGATCATGCATTACTTCTTGGTAACTACCTTTTCCATGTTACTCAAGCCAACAAAGACATTACTCTTGATAAATTACTATTTAAATTTTAACTGCCTCTGCTGCGTTTTGAAGTATAAACTGTAACTGAATGTTTTATATACATGAGAAATATTTTTTCTCATAGCCACAGTGAAAAGTTATTTTTGTTGAAAATATAGAGAATTTGAATACAGTCCAAATAAAGCTTTTTTTTTTAAGTTGAACTCAGCCATGTAAATTTCTGATGCCAAATGAGACCTAAAAATCAGAGGCTGCAAGCAGGGGATTAGGGAACAGAAACCACTTTTCCAGTCTTACCTGTAACTTTTACTGCTCTTTGTGATTCCTATTATCATTCATGTAATAATTATTTAATTAATCATAATTATTTCAATTAAAAAACCCCTCTAGATTTCATCTATAAAAATATATTTAAAAATCTCTAGATTTCATGTGATGTTCACAAACTCTAAATTATTACACTAAGTTGATATTTGTCTGGTTGTGGAAAAAATTGAGTCAATCTTGTTTCTCCCTACCCTATATAATTTAAAAAAAAAGGAAAATCAGAAACCAATTTTTAGCCAAGTGTTCATTAGAGTACGTATTGTTAACAGGTGGTGTGTATTTCATTTCCCATGTGCACTGTCTTGGAGTGTAAAACTGTAACACTGCTCCTAGGAACAAGTAGCATAATTAAAATTCTTTGCAAATTTGATTTCCTGGGTATTTTCTTCCTTTAAAATAACTACATTGTAAACAAGAGCCAATTTCTGCGCTCTGATCTCTGGGTTGCACAGCTCGTGCTGCAGGTTCAAAATGGTGCTTTAGACAATAACACATAACAGCTGAATAGTTATTTATAATGGCACAGCACCTGCAGCAGATTGTCAGCTGAAAAAGCAAATCTAAATGCTTTCATATTCTCTTGTGCATTATAATAGGAGTAGTAGTGGCCACTATAGATACAATAGTTAGGCATGCAATGTGACTTTCGTTTCTGATTGCTTGCCATTTTCTCAAATTTATTCCTTTAAGATTGAAAACAGTCATACTTAGTGGCAGTCCATATGCATTTTAAAAAGTTCAGGCACCATTTAGCTTTTCCTTAATTATGGGTGCGTGTCCATAAAATTAAATATTAAATAGAACATCAAACTCTTTTCTCATAATTTCATGATTTCCCATATTTCCCAGACTTCAGCACATGCATAATTAACAAAACTTTGTGGTTTTTTTTGTTGTTGCTTTGTTGTTGCTTTTTTTAATATTATTATTGTTTTCCCATCTTGATTAATGCTCCTGAGCTTTCTGGAAAAATTGAATCTGAAATTTTAGAATGTTAAAGACATTTTTCTCACCTCAGTATTTAGCAGGATTTTCGCATGAGTTCTTTGGCAGCAGCTCCCATTTACAATTCTGCAGTTGTGTATATGCAGTTTCCTTTTATATCTGGTTCCATCCTGGAATCAAAAGAGTATTGATCACTTGTATGATGTGATAATTCTGCAGTGATCTGAAACACCTGTTGGGAAGAAATGTACTAGCACGTTACATCAGATCCACTCCATTTAGAGGCACAGTGCACCAAGCAATGCTCAGATTTCCACCAGAAGGAACAATGGGTATGGGAATGTACACAGGCCCTCTAAACCCATCATAATTTCAAGCCAAGACTATAGATATTTAATAGACAAGTTCCTATTTACCTTCTGAGTGTTACAGGGCATAAGATTGGTACTGTGCTTTGAGATCTTCAGTTGCAAGGTGACAGAAGTGTAAGTAAATGGTACACTTTTATCAGGGCAAGTATGTCATAGTAGCTTCTACTACCACTAAAGCATAAGCAAAAGTAGAATCTGTCTCCAGATTAAAGCAAAAATAGTTTTCAATGAGCTAATTGCTTTAGAATACAGACAATTAAAAAAAAAAAAAAAAAAAGAAAAATGTTTGGCCTTTAATAGAAAGCTGTGATGCAGGATAGAAACAATCCACTCCGGCGTGATGGGATGACGGCATTGCCAATTAGCACGAGTACTTTCCTTTATAACATCCATCTCTTCCATGTGTGACCTATTTCAGTGTACAGCTACAAAAGCATCTTTGGAGCACTTCCACTGGAGCCAAGGGAGTTACTCCAGGAATTAGCTTGGCCAGCAGAGTAGTTCATACACGATAGAAATACAGAAACTGAGTATGAGAAGAGTAATAGAGAGAGATTCATTCTGCCATAAATCTTCTTGGCTGGGTGCTAATGTTATTTATCCACTCGAGATAGAGGCCGTTATATAATGTATGCATATTGTGAAATACGGGATGGGCCTTTGTCATCCAGACTGTCCATTAGCAATGCAAGGCAACTTATTTTCATCTGCTGGATCATTACTGCAAATTTTTCTCCTGGGTTTTGACATGTTATAAATCTTGATGAAGTCAACATTTGTTCTCTTTATCCTTTACTTCCATTTGATTCACTCTACTTAAAATAAATATAAATGCACTGTAACACCACTGAACTTTAGGTGATTTCGGTAGGACATTTCCACTCCTAGGAAGTAACAGCTGATACCCCACACCTCAGCCTGCCAGGCGAGCCAGAAGAGACTCCCCTGAGCATCCCTCACTCCATGGAGCCTGTACTATCATCAGTCATAGCTGTTTTAGATGGGTCGAAGCACAGCCTCAGAAAGCCCAGAGGGGCTGTGGCACAGTGGCCCTACAGGCACCCACTAGCAGGGTGCCAGGGAACAAGGCATAGCAGCTGCTCCAGCATCCCCGTCCCAGCAGTAACCAGTGTCCTTCTGGACACAGGCCTCCAGTGCACTGATAACTACACCATAAAGCAGAGCTGGCTGTGTGGAGGGGAGCTGGCTAAGGGCTCACACATCCCATTCAGCCTCTCCTCCTTCAGTTGCATAAGCTTTTGTACCTGTATCAGCAAATGATTGCTAGCAGCATGCTCAGCCCCTTGCCAGCTGATGACACCAAACCAAACATGAGCACCTGTACCAACACACAGAACTGGCACCTCTGCAAAGTTGCCATACAGTAATTTTGTAGATACAGGTTCACCTGGGTTTATTTCATATGGTCACAGTATTTATTTCACATACACTCCAGCTGCCATTAGAGTGGAATGAAAGAAGTTGGAAGCTGCTATTGACTCTGGAATGACTTCAGGCTTGGTAAGAATACTTGGGCTTATTATCTTAACCCTTTGTCTCTGATGCCTACACAGTAGAAAGAAGTACTTACCTGGGCTTCTACTTAGCCACCTGCTTCTCATCAGTAACCTGTCTCTCCTTAGTGCAGCAGCGTCTGCAATGTTACACCCAACTCCCTCCTGTCTATGCCGAGGGAGTAATTTGCATTCCAGTGCCAGCATTAGAGGCTCCACATTATTCCAACTACCTTATTAGATAACAATGCTTAAAGAAATAGGTGGCCTTGTAGGGGACCTGTCCTATTCCACATCACACGGAAGGTGTGCAAGCACAGCCACAGCCACTGCCACCTCTTCTATGCTATTGTGTTTTTTATGTAGTTTTAATGTTTTCTTTATCTGGCTGTTACTGGAACCCGCACCCAGCGTTCACAGCAGGGCTGTGAGAGCACAAGGTGCTGCTGCAGTTGGCGCTTCAGCCAGTTTGCATGTAGTCACAAGGGATGCTGTGCGTGATGGCTCCTCATCACCCACAGACCTTATGGCATAATTCCACTGAATATTCAAAGCTGAACCTACTGGCTCCTCAGGACACTTAGGAAACATTTCTATATCTTTGGAGTCAAGGAATCTGGAACAAAGCCAGTTCAATACACACACAGATTGGTTATGGCAGAATGATCTTAAAAAATGAAAATAAGGACTTCAATTTCCAGCACTTAACTTTGCCTCTCACTCATTTTTGTGGTTTTGGTCAAGCCACTAAGAGAGTTTGAAAAAGTGATTTTGTTATAAAAATAGGCACCCAAGATTTTCGAAGGCATCAAGGCATTAACGTAACTTAGACCTCAAAGTCTTTTTTTTTAAATCACCAAAGGTATATATCAGAGCCTTTTATGAAAACTTAAATTTTCTTTCAAGATTTATCTCCATTTGCTTCAAATTCTTGATTTCATTATGTAATAATTGCATACACTTTCCAGACTTCTAAGTTCACAAGGATCTACTAAAAAATATTTCATTAATATTTATAAACCACAAGTGAAGCTGTACAGCTTTTTTTCCTACAAAAAGAATTAACTCTTTTAGCGTTGCATATATATTTGTAGAAGGTATTTATTGGATTTAATAATACTCTGTGGGAAGCCCACAAAAATTAAGATTTAGCTGACGTTCATTTATCCAGAAAATCCTGATTAGTGGACTCTTACATAAGAAATACTGAAAAGCTATGCAATTTTTTATTCTCTTTAGGACTAGGCTCTGGGGATCTGGATTTTCCCTCTTTGGAGAAACACTTCCAGGGAATTTCAACCCAGGGAGCTGGGCTGTACTAAACTAAGTAGTATTTACGTCTTCAAACAGTTCACTGATGAACAGGTTAATAAACGGAAAGCATTAAGCGCACTTTCAGTGCGCTTTTCACTGGAGATGAATTCCCAGCCCCTTCATGCATGTGAATACTGCCATTTACCAGCTAACAAAACCTTCAGTCACTGGTAACTCAGCCGACTTGCCCTGGTGGCAGTCAGCAAGGACTCACAGAATCACACAATGTTAGGGGTTGGAGGGGACCTAGATGTTCATCTAGTCCAGCTCCTCTAGGGCAGGAGCGAGTGATGCAGCGCAGCACAACAGCCGCCAGCCTGACCACTTGCCAAGCCTTCCACACAGCTAACGAGAATGTTACTTGTTTGCCTCAGGCTACAGAAGATGCTAAACCCACCCCCCTTTGCATCTTCCTCCTCACTCCGGTAGACAGACAACGTATTTCCTCTGCCACATCTGTTAGGGATGGTTTGATGAATGCTGACCCTGTCCTATCTTCTACTTACATCAAAGTGGCAGAAACATACCAACTTGTTATCCCACGTCATTTGATGATAGTCACCATGCCACTGAATCCTCTTATTGAGACCATTTGGAGCTTGACAAGCTGCCTGACAGCAAATTGACACCAGATATTCTGAAAGCCTTATTTACTTTATGTAGATTAAGGCAATATAAACCCATAGGTAATATTTGACTACTGGAGATAAACAGTTTCTTGCCAGTAATCCATCATATTTCAAACTATTTAGCAACAGGCAGGGAAACTCTTAAAAGATGCTATAATTATAGGGCTCAGTGATTTCTTATTTTAATAGTATGTATTTTAAAGTGCCCTCTAGGAGAAAAAAGATATTTGTAGAGTTAACGCTGCAGGGAGTAATACATTTATGCCAACACATGTAGCTGAAACACCAATTTTGTTTTATTAATTTAGTTGCTGGATTTGTTCCTGATATCTACAGCTGTATTATCCCCTCACAGAGGTGTATGAGTGGGTGGAATGAGGTTGATTACAATTGATTTTGTAACCAAAGAGTAATTTTTTTCCATTGTTTGTTCAGCACATTACTAAACATGTGGCTTAATTACAGTTGCCTTGTGTTCATTTCAGTCTGGTATTGCTTATTTTACCGAGACATTGATTTATGCAAAATATTAATTGAAATAGAAAACAGACTTACTGTGAAAGCCGACATCCATGAAAACATTAGTTACTCATATTTTGCACCCAGCCTATTGGGCTCCTCGGGGGAATTGGTGTTGATAGTTTAATTTGTAACACCACGGGCTCCCTCCTTCCAGAAACAGTGGAAGTGAATGTACTGCAGCCTGGAGAACAGGTCAGAACGTCCCAGCAGCTGCCAAGGGAAATCCTCAGAGCTCTTCAGTCAAAGTCTCAGCTCTGTGCTGAGCTGGCTCTTCAGTTTCAGGGTGAGGGCAATAATTGTATGCAAACGTCTCATTAAAAGTAATTCAACTTTATATAGCTATAAATAAGCTACAATGTTGTTGTAATGTGTTTCTAGGCCATTAGGTAGTATAATAAAGATTCATAGATCCTTTCCATAAATTAGGTAATCAAAAAACCCACCAAACCCTCAACCAAAAATCAAACAACTTTGAGAGACCCTGTTTTGTTTTCAGAGACAGCTTTGCAATTAATCTATTTACAACAAATAATATAATGTTCATTCACAGAGCTCAACCTAGTATATCCACGAGGAACATTTGAAATCTCATTTCCTATTCAGAATTTTAAATCAATCCATTGAATTTTGCTGTCTCATTTTCATAAACCAAATCTAATATACAATAACTTCATAACCAGATAGACAGAATGCAGAATTAAATGGGTTTGAAGAGACACATAAAATCCTTCTAAATATTTTTAGGAGAAAGTGAGAATTTTGTAACCTTCACTACCTACTAATATGATTCAGATATCCACTGTGAAACAAAATATTTTCTGCCTTTGCAGTTATAATATTAATGTCTTTTTTTATGTATAGCTAATATACATATCTCTTGTACAGTACAAGAGACAGACCTAGAAACCAAGACTAGAAAGTAAGGGGAAAGCAAAAGCGAGCCACAATATCAAAGTCATCAGAAACAGCAGGTTTCTTGGTATCTTGGTTCAGATACCACCACCAAGGCTCTGTCAAGAAAAGAAACATAAAGCAAATGCAAAAATGAATTTAACATTTGGCCTGTGAGGAGTAGATACACAATTTCTCGGTGCCTCCCACATTCTCCTCTGCCTGGCCTGGGCTTTACTGAGAAGGTTTTCTTTTGCTTGGTACTTGAGATAGGAAAACCAATAGATTTCCTAATAAGAACAATAATACTTGACAGTGTTCTGGGATCATAAGAGGATGTTCAAATGAAAATGTGGTACACTTTTTCCTTAGTTTAACCTTCAAAGATTTTCAAGGATTTAGAAACAGGAGAAAGAGAGGAGAAGGGAGACAGGTAGGAGGAGAAAAGCTGACATTTCAGTGACTTTGACTTGAGAAACGAAGGACAAAATGGTATTACAAGGTTGTGGTGGCAGCAGGAAAAAAACAGTGAAGATACAGTTCTCCTCCTCATGAAAGTTAAGCTGGAACAGGAAATGTCCACTGTAGGTACAGGGTACTATTAGACACATGGTTACTCCTAAATGGCAACCACAGTGCACACTGTCTGCTTTGCTTCTGCTTCCTTTCACTCCCAGGCTGTTATAGAAACAACCCAGACAATTGTTTCCAACCCTGAATGCTTTCAGCAGCCACTTCAGGAGGCACAACATACCCGGTCCCAGCTCCAGAGTCCCGGAGATGGACACATTGCCCATTGTAAAGTGAAGCAGTACACTGGTAGCAGCAAAAGCAGCTGCCACAGCCTCTTAACTCACCCATTTCCACTCCAGCCTCTACAGATTCCTAAGTTCTCCCCTTCCGCACCCAGCCAGTAGTAGAACAACATTTTCCTCACACTCCTGAGAAATCCTGAGGCCTGTATTGGAGCTCAGTGCTCCAATATCAGTGCTCTGTGTAGGGCTGGTGCCTCTGCAATGCTCATGCAGCTCACCACTCAGCCTTGCATCCCAGGAAGGGAAGAAGAAGATGTGCAGAGAGCTGCAGAACTATTCACATGCAGTCAGAACAGAACAGATGCCAGGCACAGGGGGAAAACCCACCAGGTCTCCACAGGAGCCTTCTTCTCCTCCCTTAAGAAATTCCAGGGCAAGTTGCTACATTTGAGCAATTTCCCTACTTTTGAGCAGCCCCTGGTGCATTTCATGGGCAGTGGGCAGCACTGTCAAGGGGCAGGTTTGGAAAACTTTGAATACTGTTCTCAAAAACCCTTCAGCTATCAGAGACTTGCCCACGTTATAGTTGTCCTGGATCCTCCAAGGGTTTGTAGCATCTTGTTAAACAAGAGTCTTAGTGTGGTACACACCTAAACCTTCCCTCCTCTTGGAGTGGAATCACAACACGAGGCCTGATGTGATTCAGGGATACAACATACAGTGACAGCATTCCAGAATGCAATCAGAGGAGAAAAAATGCAAACCCATCACAGTCACCCTCATGGAGTAGCTTGGAAATCTCAGCCAACAGAAGAAAAATAAACCAACAGAGAATGGAAAAGAAATAAATAACTCAAAAATGAATTGTTAATTCAAGATTGCAATATAATCCATATAAAATATTTAAGATGTTTTTCTATTTATTCCTGAACCTATAGTGATTAAAATGCAGCCATAATATACTGTGTTGCTCTTTTTTTAATCACAAATGCAATTTTAAGCAAGTAGACAAACTCTAGGAAATTAAAGTGAATATTTATGTCCATATAAACTTCTTAATGGCAACATTCTTGCTGTGAGCACAGCAGCTGAAGAGGGTGGATTAAATTATTTTGGCCAGATCCTGTTACTATTGTTTTCATTGGCAAAATTCCTACTGACTTAACCAGAGCTGGATTAGATCCTGACTTGAATAAATGCAATCCTCAGATGCATATATAACATAAGCACTGGTATTTCATGCATACACTCTAGCTTTCATGTCTTCTTTCCCTCTGTGAGTTTTACTAATGCTCTGAAAACACTAATCACTATGAACTATAAACCAGCGATTATTGATGTGCAGTCTGTGTTTCCAGGATTTGGGTAAATTTGTGTTTTACTCACATTTGGACTCAGAAAACACAGTCCAAACGATGCCCAGCCTCTTGAGTGCATCTTGGTATGTTTTGTTCCTCCTCTTGCAGGTTTTACAACTCGTGTTTTGCAACATAGCCTGGAGAGGAGGAGCCTCCAGGGCTTCCAGTACCTGAAGGGATCCTACAGGAGGCTGGAGAGGGACTCTGCTCAAGACTGTCCAGTGATAGGACAAGTGGAAATGGATTTAAAGTGAAGGACAATAGGTTTAGACTGGATTTTAGAAAAAAAGTTAATTGATATGAGGGTGGCAAGACTCTGGAATAGGTTGCCCAGTTGTGGATGCCCCTCCCTGGAGGTGTTCAAGGCCAGGTTGGAGGAGGCCTTGAGTACCCTGGTCTAGTTGAGAGGCATCCCCTGCCCATGGGTGCCTCAGATAACCTCTGAGGCCACTTCCAACCTAAGCCATATATATAGCATTTATTTAAAAGGCTGGGGAATTACAGTCACCAGATTCTGTTGGTATGGTATTTTTTCCTCTCAGTCCCATTTCCATCATTCAGGAATATTCAGAGTATTCTGAATAAGCCAGGAAGATCTTTGGATTCATAAATTCTGTCTTGAATGATGATCTCATACAGAAGAGAACAAGAGGACAAGGGTATTCTCAAAGCCTCCAGAAATGTTAAGAGGACATGTTGATGTACAAGGGACAGTGCTTCATCAAAGGTCTTCTATCAAAAGTAGTAATTCCATCTCCCTAGAGAGTGTGCTTCAATGACCACAGTTCTTTTGATAGGTTCCGCTCAGCTTTCTGCCAAATTTGGAACAGCCACTGGCTGTCACACCAGTTGCTCCTCTTCAGAGGGACCTTGTCCTTGCCAAGTGTGTGCTCTGTAACAGTGTGCGTGTGCCAGGCATCAAGTCTGATGTCTAACTTCTGGCTTCAGATGTGCATAGAGCTCCCAGAGAGAGAGAGAGCAGCTCTGGAAGGAGGCTCAGGCAATGCACCAAAGTTCAAGCTGTCTTTCAAGATGCCTTGTTCCTAGAAAAACACTGGCTGAAGTGGTGAGCCTTAGAGGTTCCCAGGACCAGCAGAGCCAGTGGAGTAAGTAACCGTGTGCTCCACATGCTTCGAGTCAGGCCCTGGGTTTCATACCCAGAGGGGAGAGGGTTCACTGAACAAGCACTACAGCTCTGGGGGCATTTCTCTGGGCTTACTGCTGGCCCATCTTTGGTTCAGCTGGGAAAGCAGTGTTCCTCTGACACCACAGTGTCATCTCCTAGGCAGAGGCTGTTTCTCTCTATGACTCATCTATCTATTGTATTCCATGATGAATCATAGAGAACTGATAGAAGAATGAGAAGGCATTTATTATTATTATTATTATTATTATTATTATTATTATTATTATTATTATTATTTGCTTTAAACAGAGCAATTTTTTTCCTGTTTTTGTTTGCTTGTTTGTTTGGGTGGGGGTTTTTTGTTGTTCAGTTTGGTTTTGTTTGGGTTTTTTTCTGCTGCCTGTGAAACTTACTGGAAATAAATTGGATCAAATCCAACTGAGAAATCTTTGCATTCTATAAGGCCACAGGGTTTTGTGTTGTTGTTTCAGTGGGGCTGAGGATGTGACGGTGACTGTTGGTGCTTTGATTTTTTTTAATTTTTTTTTTCACTAAGTTTACAGCTGGAGCTTTATGGCAAATGACACTAGCAGCAGGATTTTTTGTTTGCTTTAAACATAATAAGAGAGATAAAAAATGGATTGCTAATGGTTATTATTAGGTATCAGTGTAATGGGCTGTAGGTGAGAAACAAAACACAGTAATTCCAGGGTCAATACCTAGCAGCTAATGAATGAGCACACACTGGAGAAATTTATTGCAGACCTGTTTTGAAGGGAGTAACTTACAATAGCAGATTAACCCTATAGCATAAGGGAGGAATTTAGTTATAAAAATGGAGAATTCACTTACGGTGGGGAACCTTTGAGAGAAGCAGACTGTGAGCACCAGCAACACTGAGCCACCTCTTCCACAGAACAGGGACGATGTGCAATTCCAAAACCAGCATCTCTCTTTGACTGAAGTAGTTTGGTCCAAATCTATTTAGTCTCTGCACTGCCATTTGGTCTTAAACTGTGAAACTGGCAGCAACTATTGAGTTAGGACTGCTCTGAACTTTAAGGGTGCAGGACCAAACCTGTGGGTCTAATGAAAGCTGCCAGATTAACAGTATTAGATACAGAAATAAAGACCTCCTAATTTCCAGTGATGGAATTTGACTACAGTTTTATCTTGTCTCAGTGCTTTTGCCCTAGAAAACACAAATTGAAGTATATGGGTTTTTTGATACATTATTTTCTGTATGCTGCTGCTTTTCCTATTTTAAGACCCTAACACTGATTGAAAAGAAAGAGACTATTATGCCTGGCATAATGACCAAAACTCAAAATACCTTTTTCCTGGAATCCCTGGGGCAAAAGGACATTTATTCCTTTGATTAAATTAAACTGACAATGTCAGCTTAATATTCTCCCATAGAGAGATTAGGATGGCTTGTATTTAACTGTATTTTGGGATTCAGTAAATGTCTACCTGTCCAAACCTCTGCTTTCTGGAAGGACTATTTCTAGATCTGATTCCTTACACGTAGAGGAATTTTATAAGGTAACTGCCAAAGTAAGAAAACAGAAAAATGCAGTGCTGGCTCTAATATTTGCTTTATGCATTTTGAGACTGAAATGAAGTGTTCTGAGACACTTCATGAGGTGAAGTGAAAACTAATAATGTAAACTTCATAAATCTCAAAATCTGTAATTAAGAGCAACACCTGACAAGATTATTTTCTCCAGCTGACAAACAAATGTCACTTTCAAAGGAATCTTCCACAAAGTGATAAAAACAGGCAAGGGGGCAAAAACTGTTCTGTCTTCATTGGTAGAAAACATGGAGGGGTTTATTCTAAGTACTTCCAATGACTACACTGTTAGTAAACAGAACTGCAAGCTGGACATGTATATTGCTACACAGCCAACAAAGGTGATCAGCCTCCTGCTGCTACAGAAGAGAAGATGCTTCTGCAGGTGAATACACGTTTACCCTGTACACTCAAAGGCAACAGAACCAGACTGTGTCTTGCTTGGCTAGCTTTGGTTCTCCTCAGTAATTTATGGATTTGGAGTACTGTTCTACATAATAAAGGTGTGAGCAGTTCTGTCTTTAAATACAAAAGTCCTTTCCCTGCTACCAAGGCAAGCGAATAGGAAATTGCCAGCATCATAGCAAATTACACCAGGTCGATACATAACACTTTCATTTTCCAGGTGCCTGACTTCAAGTAATTTCCTCTAAAAATCTTCCTATATATTCCAAATTAATAATGCATTTTCTTGTTACATCTTATAGAGAACTATGCTAGTATATTATTCATGATGAAGTCAGAGGCAATACTCATTTAAAGAAAATTCAGGAGCATGTATATTTGGGGGTGACAGAAGGATAAAAAGTAATGAAGTTTTTTCAGTCAAAAGTCCTTGTTTTGGTCAGTAAAGAATGATTAGTTCTGTGTTCACCTCCAGCATGTCTGATCTTAACTTGTTTAGGTCAATAATTGTCCGCAGATACCTGAGGAAGGTGAGGTAAAAAGGGAGTGTTGAAACAGAAGATAAGGTTAAGTGCTCTGAATACAGCACTGGTTAGAAATATAAAATTCTAACTTCCTTGAAGTTCAGCATCTCTTAAAGAAGGCATTAAAGTAATTTTTAAAGTGAAAGAAAAAAGAGATTCAAGGCTTATAAAAATGTTCAGTTTAAGATGCATTTCCACATAGAGGTGTGAAATTTATTGAACATACTGCCATAGAAAAGCTTCCCTTGACTAGCAAAATGAGGTTACATATTTTGAACCTCTACTACCTTACATCATCTTTTAAAGCCAAGATAATTTAGTTCCAAAATTCATATTGGCATTTTTTTTCCAGGTGTTTTCTCTTCCTTTGGGATTTTTATGCTAATTTTCACTGAAAATTAATTTAAGCAAGCCCCTGTTCTGAGAGATCCAGAATTTTAATCTGTGAAGAACTCGTTCAGATAGCTCATCCAGGAAAGAAAAGCAGTAATCACATCTGGAGGCAAATAAAGAATAAATCACCACGCTGGCAAACAGCCAAGACAGTAGAGGACAAGTGTAAAAATATTACTGAAATAGCAGTACAATATTCTAAGGCAGTACAATATCCTAGCCACATGCTGTTAACAAGACAAAACAGGGTTGAACACTATTTCTATTGCCACAGATCACTGCATATGAGAAGGAAAGAAGAGTGGGGACTTGAAAACTGAGGGTCAAATCAGTTGCAGGATAACAAGGGAGCAAATCTTTTGAGAGACAATAGGAAAGTAGCACTTTACATCAAAGCCACACTGAACCCACAGGTATTCCAGTTGGGAAGGGTTAAGTATTCAGAAGTTGGTATTTCCAGTAAACGCTTTAATATTATATTCCTGATTTAAAATACAACCATACAAGCAAATCAGACTGGAGTGGTAGAGGGCACTTAGATTGCATTATACACCAGTAACAGTTTAGTTCATCATTGGAAAGCAAATATAATTCCATGAGATTAATGCCAAAATGCTTCACTACATAAAGATTTACATGCTACCATAAATTATTATCAACAAATGTTCAAATATAAGCAAGACACTACAGTCCTGCTCAAGGATACATTAATTTAGACATTGTTTTGAAACAAAAGAGGTAACCTTTATAACAAAAAAAGGTTGGTTTTTTTTAAAATTATAATTAAATAACCACACAGGTAAATTCCCCAATGATAACCTTGCTACTTGCAATATCAAAAGCAATCTGACCTGATTATGTGCCCTTGCAGCCAGGAAGGCCAATGGCATCCTGGGATGCATTAGGAGAAGTGTGGCCAGCAGGTCAAGGGAGG
>JANHGL010024200.1:0-21452 GCA_024611195.1 Ceyx melanurus
GAGAAACTCTCCAGTCCCTTCACCAGCTTTGTTGCCCTTCTCTGAACCCGTTCCAGTATCTCAACATCCTTCCTGTAGTGAGGGGACCAAAACTGGACACAGTACTCAAGGTGAGGCCTCACCAATGCCAAGTACAGGGGTACAATCACCTTCCTGCTCCTGCTGGCCACACTGTTCTTGATGCATGTCAGGATGCTGTTGGCCTTCTTGGCTGCTTGGGCACACTGCTGGCTCATATCCATTTGGCTGTCCACCAGCACCCCCAAGTTCTCCTCCGAAGTGCAGCTTTCCAGCCCCTTCTCCCCAAGTCTATAACACTGCAGGGGGTTGTTGTGACCCAAATGCAGGACTCTGCACTTGGTATTGTTGAATCTCATGCCCTCTCAGGCTTTTCTTCTCTAGGCTAAACAATCCCAGGGCTCTCATCCTTTCCACAGAGATGTTCCAGATGTTCATCACCATTGTAGCTCTTTGTTGTACTCTCTCTAGTATTTCCCTGTCCATCTTGAACTGGGTTGAACAGAACTGAATGCAATACTCCAGATGTGGTCTCACTAGTGCAGAGGTGGAGAAGCTTTGATTGCTGCATGGTCAAGCAGTAAGACTTGTCAGAATACTCAAGATTTTTTTGGTAAAATCCCATGTTTTCCTTGTCCATAAGTAGATCTTATGTGCAAGGAAAGGTAGTTTTGTCTTTACAAGAACTCCATGACTGCACCTTTAATAGTGCCTTCTAGAGGTCAAAGAGACATTGGCCAGGGACTACACATATTAACGCTACTTTAGGGAAATATTAGTGTTTCTTCAATTTCAGCTTCACACTGTTAAGTGTTCCAAAGCATAGAGGACTACAGTTAATGGATATTTCTTCGCCTTGACAAGACAATGTGTCTATGGACTGACCTCACTGAGACTGGGATAGTGACTGTGGTGGGGTTTTGTACTCAAATGACAAAATAAACATTCAATCTATAATATGTTTTCAGAGCAAACCACAGGGTGTTATACTGTTTTTAAGAGTTATCAGATCAGTAGCAGTACCAAATTAATTTTTTACAGGATTACAATTGCTTAATTGCATTTAATGACTATTTGTCAAACATTTTACTATTAGTATACAAAACAGCTTTAGCAATGGAGAGGGGACAGGGAGTAGAAAAGGAGAACCTAAATTGTGACTAGATTCCTTCATTTACTTAACTGTTTTTCCAGTCGCATAAAAATGGATGTATTTTATTTTCAGGAAAAGGTAATATTTGGGATGCAAAAGACAATTTTCATGCTCTCTATGAGGAACTTCTGGCCTCCTATTAAAATATCTAAGTAAAACATCTTGCTTTGTATACACTGTACCACACTTCTCTCTGGCTCTGTGGTCATCTGGGGGTCATTGCACTGGTGGTTTACTTGACTGCATTCCTGAAGCCTGGATTCTGCTTTAAACTAAGGCAGATGTTAATCAGCTGTTATTGACTTTTCACCAGCAGGAGACAGCAAGAGGATTTTGTTCTCCATTTCAGAGTATAACTGACAAATAAGAGATTTTGAGAGATTCAGTTGCTGAAAGAAGGGCTTATATATGTGTATTATATTTTTATGTAAAATGACAATATCGAAAAAAGAACATCAGCTAGCTTTGATGATATTCATAATCAGGCAAGTGCCTAAACTGATATATTGCAAGTCATTCTGTATATTTGGAAATGTAAACCTGTATCTACATTCCCCGGAAATGCTGCACTTTTTAAATGTCTCAAACCAGAACCACTGATCCGTTCAAGGCTGAACTCACTGGTATCTAAAAGGAGATGAGATCCAATTTTTTGAATCACAAGCCTTAGCTTATGCCTGTATTTGTAAAAATGGGGAAAACAAACAAAAAACAACAAACCACAAAAGCGCATATTTTATATTTATTTTTTCAAGTTTTTAATTATAAATTTTAAAATATAAGTTCTCTCAGGTATTATGAAAATGTTCTCTTGCTTGTTCAGTTTGAGGTGGAAATATTATGCATTTTTCTTTATATCCAATATTGAGTTTATTGCTGTTTGAGCACTTTGGAATCTCAGAGGCACAAACCAGACGTTCTGAAGTCCAGTAAGCTTAGTAAATTTCAGGCACTTTAATAGCTGTATACTAGAAACTACTTTTGCTGTTCTGTTTCCCTTTCCCTTTTATGTTTTTAATCGCATTTTCCACTCATGCCACTCCAGGCGGTATGACTCATGTTTCATCTCTTACATTTGAACAAAATATTTGCTTTTTTATTGTTATGTAGTTCATTGATATCATTCTGTCATATCTCCACTGGTAATCCAGAAGACATTAGGGAACTGAATGTAAGGATAAACTAACATTTGCTACACATCAGCTCTCCATTAAGACAATCAATAGGAAAACAAATGAGAAATTGGTTGTTTGTCTGCAGTCTTAGAAATAAATACACAGATTATTTTAAAATGTTATAAACTTTCATGGAATACCTCCTAGATCAAAAAGCTTTAAGTTAATTGATCACTGCAGTAATACTTTTTACTTTCCACCTGTTGTAATTGTTCAGGTGATCTGGAACATTAGGATATTAATAAAGAATTTCACTTGACTATCATTGAACTTCAACTTGCCACCTTTAAAATAGATTTTTGTGGAAACAAAACAGAAATTGTGAATAATTTCTGTCTTGTGTTTGAATTTTTATTTATTTGATTTATTTGATTTATTTATTTATTTATCAAATTGTAAAGTGCAGATGTCTGTGAAATTTCGACTGGAACTAGAATATCGCATATTCAGAATTCTGATTTTAAAGCATATTGGGAGCATGAGTGATTGGGATAAAACAGACTAAATCTGCATATTTAGTAAGCAATTTCCACCTTACAGGATGAACGAGAGACAGAGTTTCTTGGTAAAACCACTATGTTATCATGTAATTAAAGATATTTTCAGTCAAGAATATAATGAAGGTTGAAAAGGTAATCTTAATTCTGCCATTTTGTAACTCCTGAGTATCTGATTTAGCAATCCTAATACAGTTTTCTTTGTATGAAACAAGAGTTCTCATGGCAACTACTTTCTCAAATGTCTGTTTTAAAATGAAACACAAGCCTTATTTTTCTCTTACAGGTATCATTTTAACTAAGCCTTTACTATTGTTCCAATGCAGATATTTAGTTTGAAAAACCAGAAGTGCCATCAGTATCTAGTGGCCTTCTATGACAAAACTACAGCGTTGGTTGACACAGGAAAAACAATGGATGTCATTTTATATTTATAAACATTTATCAAATCCCCTCTCAGTCTTCTATTCTCCAGACTAAAGAGCCCCAGGTGTCTCAGCCTTTCCTCATAAGGCATGTGTTCCAGTCCCTTAATCATCCTTGTAGCCCTCCGTTGGTCTCTCTTGAGTAGATCCCTGTCTCTCTTGAACTGGGGAGCCCAGAACTGGACACAATACTCCAGGTGAGGTCTCACCAGTGCAGACTAGAAGGGGAGGAGAACCTCACTCAATCTGCTGGACACACTCCTCCTGATGCACCCCAAGATACCACTGTCCTTCCTGTCCACAAGGGCACATTGCTGCTCCATGGAGAACTTCTTGTCCACCAGGACTCCCAAGTCCTTCTCCACAAGGCTACTTTCCAGAAGATCACCTCCCAATCTGTACTGATATAATTTGTTATTCTTACCCAGATGCAGGACTCTACACTTATCCTTGTTGAACCTAGGTTCTGCCCTGCCCAGTTCTCCAACCTGTCCAAGTCTCGCTGGATCACTGCACAGGCTTCAGGCGTATCTGCCAATCCTCCCAGTGTTGTGTCATCCGCAAACTTGCTGCACAGACACTCTGTCCTGTCATCAATGTCATTGATAAAGATGTTGAACAGGACTGGACTCAGCACTGATCCCTGGGGGACTCCACTGGTTACAGCTCTCCAACTGGACTTAGCACCATTGATCAGCACTCTCTGGATTCTATTGTCCAACCAGTTACTAATCCATCTTACTATCTGCTCTTCTATCCCATACTTCCTGAGCTTCTACAAAGATGTTATGGGAGACTGCGTCAAAAGCCTTGCTAAGGTCAAGATAAACTACATTCTTCTAAAAACTCTATCACAAGGAGAGAGCTGTTCATTTAAAAAAAAAATAATAAAAAAAAAATCTAGGAAGCTATGTGCTACTTTAGTCTCTTATTTCTGCTTCTGTATCTTTGAAAACCTCCTCTCCTTTTTTTCCCATGCAAATACCTTCCTCTATAGTCATGACAATTAAAGGAAAAGCTATGTTTAAAACAAACAAACAATATTAATAAAATATTTATGAGCATGCATGATGAATATTTATGAAAAATATCAGTGCCGAAGATGTAAAATAATCAGTTGTAATCTCTTTGTGTGAAAACAAAAATATACAGTAACTGCT
Organism: Ceyx melanurus; assembly: GCA_024611195.1. Classification (NCBI taxonomy): domain Eukaryota; kingdom Metazoa; phylum Chordata; class Aves; order Coraciiformes; family Alcedinidae; genus Ceyx; species Ceyx melanurus. The sequence goes on from JANHGL010024200.1 coordinate 4,429, forward strand.
AATTATGTGGCTAGTTTTATTAAGTACAATTATATTTGAGTGAACCTTTCATATGATTTCTTCAACTGCAGATAGGCTGACTGAAATGATTTGTCAGTTTGGCAAACTAGAAATTTTATTCAAAAATTTTCAGAGAAAGAAATTGTTGGGGTTTTTTTTAATTGAAATAAATGATTTGACAAAGTGTAATTAAAGAAAACCACAACACAAAACAAAACACAGAAACTTAGATTCGTTTTAGTGACACACTAAAACTAATTTCTTGTTGCTACAGAATGCATACTGCCAACATCAAACATTTTTTGTTTGATTGTTTTCTTATCAAACTGAAAAATTATTAGTTACTGAGCATAGTTCAGCAGATTAGAATGCTTTACTAAAGCTCTACTGGCGATATAGGATGATTATAGTATTTCTGTGGGAAAAGGGGTATTTCTTTTTCTCTTTGCACTTCAAGATGCATCAAGAGCTCTTGAATACAGCAGATCAGTTTTTAATGACATTAAGCTAGCCTAGTTAAATCCAGACTTGAATTCAAGAGCATGTTTTTAATAGTGAAGGTAATTAACTTTGAAACAATTTACCTAAGCACAAAACAGATTATTCGTAAAATTAATTATATTAATTGACAAAGAGGTATCTTTCTAAAAATATGCTTATGGTTACCCAGAAGTTGTGGGTGAAAAAAAATACTTTTTTGCCCATTATGTGTGGGAGGTCAGGCTATATCAATGTGTGTGGTTTCCTTTATTTTTTTATCCCTGACATTAAAATCTAGGAATCTAGGAATAGAAACAATTTAATCTTTGATCTAAACTCTTACTATTTTTCACTTTTTCCCTGGCTAGATAGTAAAGCTGTCAATCAAAGACAGCCTATTTCATAATTTATGTCTATCACACTAATATAAAATCAATTTGGAAAGATGATACACACACACACTGATATCAGCATTTGGCCACAAGTTTAAGTGCCCAGTTCTAGAATATTTTATGAGGTGGATATTGTCATGTGCCAAGTAACTTCAATGCAAGTCATGTTGTTGTTTAGGAACCTGAAGCAAGAAATGTATAGAAAGATAACAGCTGATTTTATGGAGTTTCATGTCATACCACATATGCATTATGACCAGACCTTAGAAATGTAGGCTCAGAAGCCTTACTGAAGCTCCTAGTCTACTTAGATCTTTCCCTGGGATAGAGCTGGAAGGACAGGGAGGCAGGCAGGGGGTCCAGGCATGGTCAGATCAGAGGGAGCTGTGTGGTCTGCATAGAAACCCTTGTTTGTTGATGTGATTCTGGAAGTGAAGAGTGGGACCTTATCTCCAGCCTAGCTTTCAGAGGCACTTGAAATGCCAGTGGAATTCTGTTTCCTCTAAGTTCCCATGGACTGCATAGGGATGGTGACTTTCCAGCTGCTTTGAGCAGTTAATGAATGATGAAAGACAGCAGAGATGAGGCTGCACCCACACTACAAATAATGCTACTTGGATAAGCAACAAAACAATATTTAATGGCTTTGGATCTGAGTAGTATTAGCAACTGTTTAATTTTGTTAGTTTCTTCTATATTGGCTTTTTTTTTTTTTTTTTTTTTTTTTTAATTTGTATTCATTCACTAATTGCTAGGGAGCTACCATTCATCAGCTGTCTCAGAGCCTGCACAGTTTACCAGTTAATTGGGAAGTTGATTCACTCCTGTGGTCCATACTGACATGAAGAAAAGTATCTTGGTAGATGTATACTCATTATATGGTGTATGAGCACTACTTGTACATGTCAAAACCAGATCTTTGGTGTCCTCAGAAAAATGGTCTCAAACACTAGTAAAAAGTTTTCATATTACCTTTCAAAATCAGTTCAATGCACAGTGACTGAATTTTAATAATCTCCTAGATTTTATTACTTCAGTTCCAGTTTATTCCTGTCTTCTTTCCCTCCCTCTTTCAGCACTTTCCTCCTTAATCTCTTTCGAAGTAGGAGAAAACCTGCCTCTAGGGTAGAAGAGGGAGGAGCAGAGAGCATAAAGGATCAAGCTAAATTAGGATGTCTGGAACCACAGGGGGTCACAACCCCACATTTGTCGCAAAGCAAATTTCCTGCTATTGACCCCGTCACGCTCGGGAGGATCCAAAAGAGTTTCCACCCCCCCCCCCCGCCCCCCGCCCCCCCCCCGCCCCGCCGCACACTTCCCTCCCTACATTTTTCTTTTTGTCTCTAGACAACAGATGTCAATGTCTTTTTAAGTTGTTGATGATTAACTGAGAACACAGTACTGTTAAAAACTCCCAGTTAGATTTTTCAAAACCTTCAGAAGTGTAACTGATAAAGTGCACACCACAGCAACGAACATGATCTTATAGAAGGTTTTTTGAAGTGAGAAACTTATTTTTCCCCTTTCTCTTCCTACCTCATTTCAAGTACATTTAAATTAATCTTAAAATATCTGCATGTCTATTAGGGTAGCATACGTAAAAATATATCAAGTGACTGGCGGTTTTGTTTCTTTATTCGTTTTCTGGGTGGGGGAAGTGTGAATTTGCAGCACAACATCCTTTAAAGCAATAGCTTTTTTGTGAGGCTGAGATCTAGCCTTGTTACTAACACAATTTACTCAGACCAAAAGCATAATTTTTTCTGAATAAATTTACACATGCCCTGACAAGGTCTATATCCTCATATAGATGGAGAGGCTACCAGAAATATGAAAGGTAGTTAACTAATTTCTTCTCATTTTGAGCTTTTCTGAATAGTTCCCCACACTGAATTTTTTGTTGTTGTTGTTTTTGCGGGATATGTGTGTGTGCGTATGTCTTTATTTAAGGAGGAAACAAAATAAAGACACCGAAGGAGGGATGAAAAGTTCATTGCCATGCACTTGCATCATGTAATACAGGGAGTATGTATGGGTATGCTCCTATGTACAGTCATAAAATCAAAATTTTGTACCTTTTTTTGATATCAGTGTGAAAACTGCAGATTTTTCCAGGGTGGGGCAAAGGGGGAATTTATTTTTTTTTCTGATTACAGTGTGTCAATAACCTAATCTCCATTGCTTTTGCTGTTTTGTTGGAGGTTTTTATTGTTGTTTTTGGATTTGTGCTGGTTTTTCTTGCTCTCTTGTGTTTTTAACTTTCTTCCATATCAGACAAAGAAGAATTGCTGCTACCTGCTAACAAAAATTACATTTCCTCTTCTGTTTGATTCAGAAATAATCTAAATGTTGGAACTGTCAAAAATCATCTGACAAAGCTGTCACTGGGCTCATGGCAAATCAGTTAGAGCTCATGAAAAGAATGATAGGTGTGGTAGTCTGTCACAAGAGCTGAGGGACTATGGTTAATGCAATTATGAAAGGTTGAAAAAGCTAACTGGAGTGTGATATGTCTAAACTGATATCTTAATCTGGCAAATTTTTAAAACCTAAGTTTAACTTCCTGCACCTGTACAAGTCAATAGGTGAGTTTGCAGTGTATGGAGATTGTTGTGTAGAGAACAGTTGTGTAGAGCGTTGCATGTTATTTCTGCAAAGTCTTCTAAGCTGTTTGGTTTGGATTTTTTTCTTCTCCTGTCTTCAGTTCTAGTAAGCTTTGACTGGACTATGCTCCTTAAAGAGCTGTTAGAAGTAGCCATCATTATTGTATAGGTAAGATTATTGACTTTTACAAATAGAATCGGAATCATTAGTTGAGCCTTCTTTGCAGGCAGGTGAACTTAATTTCCAATCCTAGTGCTGTACCCCGATATCTCATTCTCAATAATAGTGTAATAAATTTCCACACCCATTGCTGGATATTTTTAAGGGGAATGTAGAAAGTGATGGGACCATGCATACCAGTGAATCCCTTCTTCTGCACCAGAAGCATTTAATTTAAAAGGACTCAAATTAAATAATTAAATTAAATAAGAAATATATTTAAAATCCCAGTAATTATCCTCAGGATATGTGTTATTAAGATGGCTGCATGATTCTTAGGTAGCCAGAAGGGAAGGCACTTTGCTTTCATCCTTTTACCTAATGCAACGAATCCAGGGTATGCACCAGTCACTTATTAATGCACACCATGTTGAAGCTTAATGCTATTGTACTTGTTCTTTCTCAAGCTTCAGGCTGGTTGTACAAGAAAATGCTGCAGAGCAGCCTCGAGAGCAAGAGTCACAGTTAGGGATTATGTTCAAGTGCTGAAGAAATTGTAAAATCTCTTTTGCCATTTTCCTGTTTGTTTTGGTTTTGTTTATTTTGGTTGGTTGGTTGTTTTTTTCTTCTTTTTATATTTTTTTTTGTTGTTGTTTTTGTTGTTACTGGTTGTTTTGTTTGTGGTTTGCTTTAGTTTTTTTTTTGGTGTTCGGTTTGATTGTTGTATTTTTTTGTTAATAAAGGACTGATCAAGTAAATTTCTCAGTCATCTTTAGAAAAGCCAGTTTCAGACACCTACACATGTCAGAAGGAAAAGTAAGCTTATCTAAATTTCACCTGCTTTTCATATGTCACTCTAATGTCATAGCAGCTGTTTATTCCTTAATGTGCCCTTCATTTTCCTATTGAAATAGCTTAAAGCAATCTAGAAGTTGGAAGCTTCCTAACACAGCAGATAGTGTATTCCTGAATAGATCCTGAAAAGTCATCTCTGATGTTTTAATGACCTTTAACATCAAGAAAGGCCATTAAATACAGTCAATGCTTCCAAAAAGAAGGAGGAGGAAACCTTGATATTTAAAGGATGGAGAAGAACAGAATATATATTTTCCATGATGCTACTGGACAGAAATGAAAAAGCAAAGAGGGAGAAATAAGAGTTCACTAAAACTGGAAAAATTCAAAACAATAGTTTCTTCATTTAAAATACTTCTATTTTGGAAAAAGCCTGCATTTGTGAAAAACTGTTTAATTTTACTCTTTCAGCTTTGGAAAAGATGCACTTCTCCAGCCTGATGTCTGTGTGAAAATGTAAAGGCTTCTGGTTTGAACATTTAGTATTCATTTGGGCAGAGAAGAGAGGCTGGATAAGGAACAGGGTATTTGTTGTTCCTGACACAGTGGTTGGTCCGTCTCCTGTTTGGCACAGAAATAGTCCTTGGCTGAGAGAATGCACAAAAACACATTACTGGGCACCTCTGTGGCTGGCCAGGAGCCCGTTCACAATCCATACGCAGAGACTGAAACTGAATAGAACTGGGGAAGTGGGGAGGCTCCTCCACTGGGCAGAGATCTCCATAGAGCTGACCTTTCCTCTTCCTTGGCTTGCACCAGACTGAAGGTACAGTGGTTCTGTCAGACCTGGCAGCTTCTCCTCACTTTATTTCTTTTTTAACCAGCTGTCTCCACCCTGACAAAAATTGGAGGTAGAGCGGTTAGGAGAATCAAAATGGATGGTTTGCAATACAAAGAGGTTGGGCTGTTGTTTTCTATCTGTAACAGCCCTAAGTAATACTGGCTGTATCACTGCAGAGTAGTGTAATAAACGAATCTGGTATGGTATTAGACACATTTTAACCTCAGTCCTTATGACTCATTATCATGCTATTGTTATATCATAAAAGTCAATTTTATCATATCAAAAATACCTGTTATGTCAGCTAAAATCATGCTGCGAACAGGCTTTAAAGGTATATCGTTGCAAATGTTTTTCAGTACCTCACAAGACCCCATGGGAAAAATTTGCAGGGATATGCTTTAAGAGATTATAAACAATATAATTACTGCCGTATTTATACTTACCACAATATATGTTTTTTTAATGAAATGAAATAAATTATGAGCCTATGTTGATAGATTCACTTGGATTATTTTGAAGAAATGTGTATTAAGTTTAGATTGGATGTTAGAAGCAAAACTTTACCGTGAGGGTGGTGGAGCACTGGAACAGGTTGCCCAGCGAGGTAGTTGAGGTCCCATCCCTGGAGATATTCAAGGTGAGGCTCAAAGAGGCTCTGAGTAATCTGCTCTAGTTGAAGATGTCCCTGCTCACTGCAGGAGGGTTAGACTAGATGACCTTTAGAGATGCTGTCTGGCCCAAACCATTCTATGATTGTCACCTTTTGAGACTTAGGGTTTGGGATGGTAATGAGATGCCTTTCCCCCACCTCTATTCCTGTACAAGCACAGTTTTTCAATTACAGGAAGGTGATTCCAATTACAGGGGTATATATATGTGTGTGTGTGTGTGGCTACTTTTTGTGGACACATAAGATTGATGAGCACTTATGCTTGCCTAAATGAAACCGGATTCAAGGAACAAGTATCTGCTACACATCTCTTCCAAGGGACAAATAACTTACATCAGCATTCCCATATAAATGTTAATAATGTGTCTGCTGTGATTGCTATAAAGCAATTTTTGTGCTGTGCTACAGATCTCAAGCAGAAGAGTTTGCTAAATTAAGTCTTATCTGCTTTTTTCTCCAGGTTGCAGCCAACATTAATATTTTCTTCTTTTTTGGCTATTAAGTGACAAAAAAAGTTGAGAGTTTTTGAACTATGGCAAACACCTCTATTTCATGGTTCATAATTCACGACCTCCTTGACTGATTTACTAAAAATTTGGTAGAAAAACCCTACCTCAGCTTGATAACTAAACTAAAATACTTGAGTCTAATATGATTTGTGAATCTGGAATTTAGAATTTGGTTCCTATCCCCAGTTCTATCTTCTAATAGAAATGCATGTTGTAGACTTACTTAAGGACTCTGGCCCTTTATGCCTTAAAATACAGACATACAACTAATGAATAATCCTTTTCATATCTGGTGTTTATTTAAAGATTCTAAAGTGAAGTGGTGAAGCTCCATAGACATCTGCACATCTGATTTACACTGTCTTCACTTTGCACTCAGTACTAAGGGATATTGTATAGACTTGATGTGCTCCCACTCCATGTTTTGCAGAAGTCTCATCTTTACAGCAAACAGAATACCTTTAAAAAGGGAAAACTACCAAAATACCCCAAACTTGCTTGCTTTCATAAAGCCATACGAAAGCACTCAGTGGAAAATACTTGCAATTTCTTTTGAAGCAGAGCTGTAGTGGGGAAGCTGATGTGAAGAGATGCATCACAAATCTTTCCACTGTTTCATAGAAAACAGTTTCTTCCTTGCTGTGTTACAGCCATTTTGTTCAAATCTTGCAGTTCATAATCCATCATTTCATCAGCCTTTCCTATGTTAGCTTCCACTTTAACACAGTGTCTTTTATGAGTGAGATGAATAGCTCACTGCTTGGTTGTTGTGTGTCCTGGGGCATGTTCAAAATATAATTATCAAATGTGAATGTCATGACTTTTTTCCTGCACCACATCTTGTAGAATGATTATTTCAGCATACTACATTGTATCAGTTTATTACAATGTAGGATGACAGTCTTTTGTTTGAGATCAGGGACAACTTATTTTTCTAATAAAATATTGTACACTATTTACAACTTCAATATTCTCAGCTTTAGTAATTAATGAAAAACATCTTCTTGATGTGGGTAAGTTTTGCAAAGTACATTTGTATTTTATTTAAGAGAAGATTACAATAGCAAATAGGAACAATTAACATATCAGCTGAAAGGTAAAAATAGTGACACAATGCATTAAGTGAGGATCCTAATCATAAGGATTTTGGCAATTGTAGTCACATAAATACTCAGCTGTTGAGTACTGATTTTAAGACTATTTTTTCTAGAGGAGGGAAAAAAAAATAGACAACACTTGTACTCAAACTTGAAGCACACACATAATTTGCAAGGTAGCTACACATGCAGAAAAATGTGGCATGGCAGAGAATCCCTATTTTGAGGCTCAAGATGAGAAGACTTTTCAAATTGTAAGACTGAATAAAGTTGTCAGACTCTTCACCTCCTTAAATTGTTATTCTTTTCCTTGTAAAGACATGTAATACTGTGACAATGCCATTGTAAAGTGGAAGTACCAGAACTAAGAAATCAAACTCCCAAAGCAGTATCTGTTTTTATATGAGTCCATGAAAACCCAAGTAAACTTCATCTTAATCATCTGAATACATCTGTGATTACCCTGTCTACAGGTTTTGAAAACCATTGCTATAAGCAAAAACCACTGATGTCAAAAGACAATTAAAAGTCCTGTGTGCATTGTAGATTAGTTTCAAAGGTTAAATACTGAAAGTTAGGCAAAGTCTGAAAGCAGAATCCATTCATTCATTCATTCATTCATTCATTCATTCATTACTGAGTGAATCCCTTAATTTGAGGTTTATACATTATAAACCAAGTATTTAATATAAAATTTTACTTAGGATCATACTTTTTTTTTTTTTCTGTTAGAAAATTCAGTTGCTTCTTCAGAGTTTAAAGTCATTCATCCTTCAGACTAAGCCTTTAGAAACCCAACATCTACAACAGTCACTGCTTCACTGTTTAGTTACTAATAATACCAAGCTAACATTAATGGCATTTAACTCCTAACTAGCACATAAAAAGTTTCAGGGCTCTCCTTATATAATCTTTTTGTTGTTGTTGTTGCTGTTTTGTTTGGGTTTTGTTTGTTTGTTTGTTTGTTTTTGTCAACATTCATCTACATCTCTTGCTTTTCTGGAAATAAACTGGCTTATGAAAATTCAGTGTCACTATTCAGTAAGTTTCTCTCATCGTTAATAACAAGAGATTAAATTAAGTCAAAACATACCACTTAATATTCAGAAATAGGAAGAATATAAAAGTAACAAAACCAAACCAGAAAAAAATTACTATTGAAAATACATTTGGATATGTATCCTGGTTTTGCTGGGACAGACTCATAGGCCAGACATGGTCTGCAGGCCATTAGTGGTTTCAAGTCAGGCAGCTGACCTGAGTTGGCTCCCAGGTGTATCCCATACCATGAATCTCATGCTCATTATATAGGGGGAAGTTTGGTAAGGATGGGGATGACTGTTTTGATGCCACCTTGGTGCTGTTCCTCTGATTCTTATTTCTTGTGGGATGCTGTCCTATTAACTGTGACCACCATATATTTTCTGGGTTGAAGGTAACTTGTTTCACCTTATATTGGCATTAGCTTGGCTGTTATATGCCAACCTATGAGTGTCCTCTCCTTTTCCCAATCCCCTTTCTTTGCTGGGGAGGGATTATGAGGTGATAAAGCAGCTACTATAGTTTAGCCCCACATATAGGCTAAATGTAGGCAGTTTACTTGGGGTTTGACTTAAATAACTGACTCACAAGATTCTCGGGCCTTTAATTTGAAAGTCTTGAAGGATTGAAGTTTCAATGGTTTTGGCTAAGTTGTTACAAGCATTCATTCTATTGGTGATGTGGGTAGAGTTGTGGCTTGGAACAAATCTGTGATAACTCTTTCTAGAGTTGCTTTGGAAGCTGTGGGTAGCTTTACCACTGTCGATGGTGTGGGCTTTATCCCTTGTGGGTGTGGGCTTGGAGGTTCTGCTCTGCTAGGTTCTTTGGTATCTGCTTATGGTATTATAAATTCTTTTGTAGCTATAAGGATTTCTGATTTCTATGGCATGGGTAATAGGCAGAGAGAACTGGGTGTACCCTTGGAATGCTTCTACTACATTGATCACACTATAAAGCCTTTCTTTGAATGTATTTTGGCTCCTGGTCTCAGAGCAAAATATTGTTATAGTGTTGGCTACAGTGCAGTTGTCTCAGCCCCCATGATGGGTGGTGCAGCTACTCAAACTGTAGTGATGGGTGATGTGTCTGAAGCAGGGATGTAACCAGTGGCAGTATCAGTTGCTGCTGTAGAGCCAAATGCACAAGAAAAATAGGAATAGAGATCCAGTGGCCACTTCATAAGTGAGTTGTAGGATATACATAAAGATTACCGTTATCATGAAGGCAAGTAACTTGTTACTTGCCTGCTCTAATGCTGGGCTAATGGAGCTGATGGTTTGGACTTTGAGGGTAGAGAAGCCAAGCAGTTGGGATGGATGGATGTATATAGACGTGGACATTGACAGGGCCATTGCAAAAGAGGAACATCTTTTCTGTCTCTTCAGGTGACTACTGTTGAGCGTGAGGAATAGGTGTGATGTTTTATACTGCCTGGGCAAGCAGACAAGTTTTGAGAGAGGTATTAAGAATTTGAGGAATCTAGTTGGCCAGGAGCTGATTTTGGCAAACCTGGATGACCTACAGATGCCATTAAATCCAGATGAACTCAAAGTCACCAGACCCATGTTGTGCAAGTGGGTTCTGTGTGCAGCACCATCTTATACCAATGTGTTAGCATTATTTAACTGGAAAGACAACAAGGCACCAGCAGTGCATGACAACTGCTCAGCTGTGGCAATATTCGAATAATCTTTCTTCTTCCCCACAGACTGATGAGGAACAAAAGGTGTCCGTCGCTTCTGCAGCTGTGCACTGGCAGCAATACTGCACTAATAGATACTCCCTGATCCCTATCCAGAAGCTGATCTGTCAAATGGAAAGTTAGAGTGATCAGTAAGATGTACTTACCCTTTAATAGGCCCATTTGGCCAGTATGGAAGTCTAACCGAGAGTGCAGACTGACAGTAGACTATTGCAGCCTGAATTAAGTCACACCATTAAGTGCTGCTTTGTTGGCCCTGTTAAAGCTCAGCACAAACTAGGGTCACAGGTAGCCAATGGCAACACCACAAATTATGTTGCTAATGCATTTTTCCCAATTCTTTTGGCTCCAGAGAGCAGGCCACAGTTTGCTTTCACTTAGGGGCATGTCCAGTACAACTGGAACTGACTGTTCCCAGTGGAAACATAGCCCCATCATTTTCTGTGGACTGATTCAGACTGCTCTTGAAAAGACTGGAAATTCTGAACATTTGCAATACGTTGATGGTATCATTTCATGGGGTAATACAGCAGTTACAGTAACAGAAATCCTCCATTTTGAAGGCTACAGGAGCCCCAAGAGCTTATTCAGCACCTAATGTGAGAATCTACCTTCTAATTTCATGCATTCTGGATTCTAGTGAAACACTGCAATGGCACTAAGGAGGTGCAGTGAACACCTACTTTTGTCACCCTGCCTCTCCCATCTGTAAAATGGCAATCATTGTGCTTTTCTATTTTATCAGGGTTGGTGAAAATGGAAGCACATTAAATTGAAACAAAATCAGATATTCCTTTTCTGGGGAGAAGATTAGGACTTTATGTAGTCAGTATTTTTAAATAAAAGTGTAATGTTTAAAAACTTAATTATTTTGGTAGTAAAAAATGCTCATTATTAAAGTCTAATTAAAAGAAAACAATTTTCATTTTAATTATCTTTCATAACTGTAACATACATTTATGAGTGTTTGCAGTAGCAATGGGTTATGCACTTTTAAGCAATTAAATTTCCTACTTGTCTGATTTTGTTAGACTAATAAATTATACCAGGAATTTAATAAAGTGGACAGTTAAAGGAATTTAATCTATTCACTCTAGAACAAACAAGATTAACAAGATAAGGTTCAGATTTGAGAAAAATAAGATATAAGCTAAATTAGAAAGTGAAAAAAGCTCTTCTGACTTCCAAACAGTCACTTAACTGAAGGAAATAAAACACCAACTGAAAACAAAAAATAAGGGTTAATAGGCAATATAGGAGTAATTTCTTTTATCATAAAATAATTAACCTTTGGAAAAGGCTTTTTGTCAACAGAGGCTTTCACTAGCAACTAGACACATTCCTGAAAAATTAACAATAAGGAAACTTAAATAAGCCTCTGAAAATTAAACATTTTGGATGGAGGAAGTTCCTGTGAATGTGATTCTTTGCAGTGTAGAAACCACAGCATTATCTCCATCTCTTGAACATGGGGAAAAAAAACCAAGCCCAAACCTAAACAGGTATTTTATAAGTAGAAAGGAGGATGAAACAATTTATTTTAAGTCTTTTCTCTTTCATACATCCTTTGTTTGCTTAATTTCAGGATTGTGATTTTCCACCAGGTGGATTTACTGATTAACTATATGTGGATCTGAACCCCAAATAGGAATGAATGAAATATAATTCCTAACATGACTAGCTTCCTTCATGAGTTACATTGTTAAAGGATTATTTTGTGAGTAATTCTTGCATATTCTCAGTATTATAATTTTTAATTAAATAATGAAACTCCTACTTTCAAAGCAGAGTACAGAAATCATTTCATTCTCATTGAAAGTCAGTAGGTTTGACATACCTAACTCTCTTGGACTCCTCTGACACTTCTGGAAGAAGTTTCTTATGGTGAATAATCAGCAGGCTTACAATAAAGACCAAAATACATTTTTGGGAAAAATTTTGTGTGAAGAAAGAACATGGCAGAAAAAACTATGACAGAAAAGCCATATTGTAATAGCAGTGAAATGCCACTCATTGACAAAACATTTCATTTCTGGACTGAAGGAAGAGCTGAAAACATTTCTCTAGGGTTAAATTGTCCTCCCCTATCTAGCCATATTTGAATAATGACTGGAATGAGTTTGGGTAGAAGTGTTGTCTATTCCCCCCCGAATAAAAATAGTCTTAAAATCAGCACTGTGGCCCACTTTTTCAACAGCTGAGTATTTATGTGATTACAATTGTCAAAAACTTATGATTAGGATCCCTACTCATTGTGTTGTGTCACTATTTTTATCTTTCAGCTGATATGCTTAGTGTTTCTATTTGCTATTGTAATATTCTCTTAAACACAATATGAATGCACTTTGCAAAACACACCCCCATCAAGAAAGTACAGAGTAGGTCTTTATTCTGTGGGACCATGTGCCTCTTGGAGAAAAAATAACTGTTGGGAATGTTTTTTGCAAGACCTGGTGCTTTTAGAAGCATGGTAGAGAAGAACACAAATGCCCAACCTCTTTTTCAGATTTTCTTCTCAGATAAAAAGGTTTTAATATAACTGTATGAGACAGCACAGTATCTTCTAAAGGATCAAGGTCTCACAAAAGTACAGTAACAGCTGTCAGAAAATGGAGTTTGCTACTCAGTAGAATGCAGTGCAGTCAAGTACATAGTTAGCAACTTATTCCCCATCTGAGAAAGAGAGATAAATAAAGTGGGTTGACACATTTTCAAAAGAGCTTCAACCCAGTTTGTGATATCCTGCTTACAGTTTTTCACAAGCAGTTATTCTGGCCAGAATTTCTCTTCCTGACAGAATTTGTGCCTGGGACTTGCTGCTATCAGCGTTGCTTCTTATGAATCCTCTTTTTATGGTCCAATTTGTGTTTTCTACAAATGAAATCAACCTTATGCAACCAAGAGTATTTTCTCTTTCTAACCCTCAGGCTAATATGTTGTACTTAAGAGACATGTGGAATGGCTCAGCAGCTCTTAACTCTGGTTAGAGAGTTGATAAACACCCAGGATTTACTTCAGCTGCAGGTGCTCACAAAGTATTCAAAACCCAGATTCCAATCTGTGAAACTCCTTGGTTACAGGTGTGCTTATGATAACACTGTTTAGTAGGAAGTCAGGGGAAAACAGTTGTTTCAATATTCCTGTAAGAGAAAATTGTTTCCTAGGCACTGTGCTTATGGATTATTCCATTCAATATGCTGTGAAAATGTACTCACAAATGTATCTTGTTTTTTATCTTCCTAGCTCACTCCAGTTTAAACATGTTCTCAGGCTGCTAGTTTCGATGGATGGGTCACATAATGTGGATAGAGAGGGTTTTTTGAGTCACAAATTTAATGGACTCTTCCCATATTGCAGTAATATTGCATCTTGTTGCCTCATAGGCAAATTATCCTGAAGGTACTTGCTTGTTTTTCACAAATGCCATCAGAACTGTCTTTTCATTAACTTTTTCATAAGGTTGGAACAAAAACCAATACTTTGTAAAGAAGAGAGTGTGCTGCCCACAGAACCAGTGACTGGACACAGAAAGTGGAAATTACAGTTATTTTCCCTTTTGTATTATCTAAATCTAACAAATGGATTATCTGTAATATGTAACATAATATTAACATATCTGTAATATGTAAGCTTCCAGTTCTAGAGACACAACCATGTAGGAGCCCTGAAGGTCAGAACAGGTTTAAGGAGGCACTGGGGACCAAATTCTCCCCTGACCTTGAATTATGCCTGACTCTATTGAACATAGTCAAATGGCATGTGGAGTCAGGTTAGGAACTACCTCTTAGTAATGCTACAGACTCCTACTACCTCTTATCTTTGCTAAATCTTTATGGCACTGTAGGGAAGCTCATTTCATCCTCTTTTTAATGGAACCTCTGATGTGGCCATTTTTTCAATGGCACTTAAACATCTCCAGGTGTGGGAGGGGGTCTGCAGGTCTTTTTGTCCATTGCTACATTTTATCTGTTGCCTCACCTCCTTGAGAGCAGCAGTCTGTACATAGTGTTATCACTAAACTGGAGGGAATTTTGGAAAGTGCTCTCTGGACTGTCCTGCTTTAAAAGAACTCTCAGTCTCTGACTGTAGCTTTATTTGATTTCTGGGAAATTACCCATTTTATTTGTTGAATGGCAGGCTCCCCACCATTCTTCTCCCCAGGCACTCCTATATACTTTCCATTGTTCGTAGTTTGCTCTGAGCATCTGGCATTTTTTCTGCATGTCTGATGACTCGGGTTACACCAAAGTTACCAGAGGTCTAGAGAATACATGTACAACTGTATCAAAAAGCCTATCAAGGAGTGTGAGTCCAGTGTTGCACACACACTTGTAACACCAGGAAAAGTGCTCTTACTGCTATTCTTCTGCATTATCTCATTTTACTTCTGTCTGGCCTTGTGACAATGATTCATGTTATTCTAGCAATCTCTTAGACCAACTTTTGGTGGCAAAGAGTTTATGACTGATTTTACAAGATATTACAAGAAAGGTATGGACATTCTGGAACATGTCCAGAGAAGGGTCCTGAGGATTATCAGAGGGCTGGAGCACCTCTCCTATGAAGACAGACAGAGAGAGTTGGGGTTGTTCAGTCTGGAGAAGAGAAGGCTCTGGGGAGACCTTATAGTATCTTAAGGGGGCTACAAGAAAGCTGGAGAGGGACTTTTTAGGCTGTTGGGTAGTGACGGGACTGGAGGGAATGGATTAAAACTAGAGATGGGTCAATTCAGATTAGACATTAAGAAGAATTTCTTCACCACGAGGGTGGTGAGACACTGGAACAGTTTGCCCAGAGAGGTGGTAGAAGCCCCATCCTTATACGTTTTTAAGGTCTGGATGGATGGGGCTCTGAGCAACCTGATCATGGAGGTGTCCCTGCCCATGGCAGGGGGTTTGGAACTAGATGATCTTTAAGGTCCCTTCCAACCCTGACAATTCTATGATTCTGTGATTTTGTCTTGAAGGAGGAAGGTGAGGTAAAGGACTCCTTGAGGTGTATTTTAACCTATTTTACATCATGAGGGTTGCACTAGATGACCTAAAAGCTCCATTCCAACCAAAACCATTCTATGATTCGACTTTTTTCATGCTCAGAGCAAAAAGCAGTGGTGAGATGGTCTGTATACACCTGGGAAATTTTTTTTTTCTCAAAGACCTATGAAATGTTATCTGTCCTTCAACCACTCCACTTGCAAATAATTGACTTTAATTTACAGGTACCACATATACAGTGTGCTATGCAGCAGATAGTGTTTCAGCATAATGCAATGAAATACGAGCACTTTTCCACACCAACAAACTTCAGAGACTCTTTCTGGCACTTCTTGAAGTATAATTTGGATTGCTGAATTCTACATAAATTCAGGTTATCTGTACAACTATGTGGAAAAAATCCAAGATGAGCTCTTCAAGAAAAGGTCAGTCAGGTAACTTAAAGATCTGGCACATAATTTTAATCCATTGAAAATTATCTGTAAGCACCTCTGGGAACAGAGATCAAACATGACCTTGACTTACAGTTGTATGAATTAAATAATCTTCTAATATTTCTGACTCTCACTGTTGTTACACAAAGAGTTCGGATTGGCAGAACAGCACAGTCATCATCTTGTAGCTAAGTCAAGGTTCCTTTCAATGTAGTCTTTCATTTCTTTCAAAAGGATGCTCTTACCACTGTTTTTGATTTCCTACATTAAAGAACTAAGAGGACCCTCTTAACAGTCTTAAAACTCATACGAGGACAATTCATTTTAGATGTATTATTGTACTTGGATGAAGACTTTCCTTTTTATTCTATTACATGAAGAAGATAACACATGGCCTTGATCCCAAGGGGTAAGAAGTACCCAGTCCAGTATTCAAATACAGTCAGTTCTCCATATAGTCCTATGTTCAAATTCAAAGAAAAAACTTGTATCTTTCTCCACATCATATAATTTGTTTTTTATCCCCTGGAAACTGGTCTCTATGGATTTGTATCTATGTCATATGTTGTGCTTGAGGCTAGTTATGTTAACTCCAGCCTTCCTGCTTCCCACTACTAGCTCGTTGATGTAACTTTTATTTATCAAGGCAATAATATTTCTTTCTCTGTATTTTCCTTGAGTTTGGTTTTTAGAATCCCCCCCTTAGGTTGGAAGGTAGCTATCAACACTCTTTCCTCTTCTTTATTGATAGTTACCATTCACTTGCAAAGAAGTGAAAACAAATAGAAATAAGCAGAGACTACTCCTCTCTTTATAAGTTAGGCCTATTTTCTCTTTGTGAAATGAAAGGGCAGAGAATTAGGAAAGATAAAGTTTACAGACACTGAATACATCCCATTTTTTGAGAATCATATTCTGGTTTTCATTTTTTTGGGTTCTTTCTTTGTTATCTTACTTGAACTGGTAGAAGACCTCAAGAAAAGGGGACAAATTACTATTTTTTAGCATCATCATATTGCATTGTGTAAGAAGACAGCATACCCTAATGAGTCATAAATGAAATAGGTTTAGCTCATCAATTGAAAAAATCCTTTCTTCATAATCTGCTTGAGATAGTCAGGAGAACAACATGCATGGTGTACAAGTGAATAATTTTAGTTGGTGTAAGCATGTAATTTACATCATTATGATTTTTTCCTGTCTGCAAACACCTCATAACTGTTGCAGTTTGGGGTCAGGGCAACCCCCAGACCGATAACAGACTGCTCTCTTTTAACCCCCCTCCCTCCCCAAAGGGGAGAGA
>JANHGL010024201.1:487-52665 GCA_024611195.1 Ceyx melanurus
GAGGGGTGAGAGAGGGCAGCGGGGCTCGGGGGCAGCGGGGCGGGAGCGGGGAAGGCGGGATGCGGCCGCGCTGGGGAGGCGCGGTAAATGGCGCCGGGTAGCGGGCGGTGGGTCAGGGCCGCGCTTTCGGCGGTAGTTGGCGCCGCGGCTCGGAAGGACGGCTGCGGGGGGGGAAGGAGGAGGGAACGGGCGCGTTCCGCCCTGCTGAAGGCGGCGATCGCGGTCCCCTGGCCGTGGGGCCCGTTGTGGGGCGCTTTTTATAGCCAGCGGCCCCCGCAGCTCCTGGCCGAGGGCGGCGCCGCGCATCTGCGGGCCCGACTGGCCGCTCCCCGCAGGGTGACCCCGCGATTCCCTCTCGGCCCGTCCCCGGTTCTCTCTCGACCCGTCCCGAGCTCCTGTCAACGCCGACGGCGCGCTGCCGGCAGGGGAGAGCAGCCCCCCCCAGCGCAGGGCTGCGCGGAGCGCGGCCCGCGGCGCTTTGTTCGCAGACAAAGGAAGGCCTCGTGCTTCCACGCAGGAGGCGTTGCGTGGTTCCTACCGCTTCTCAGCTCTCGTGCTCGTTCCCCCTTCCCCGAATACCGGCCGAAGAAGCCCCAATCGTCCAGCCTGACGGAATGGATGCTCTTTATGAGCTTTATGCGCCGCGCCTGCCCACGTGCTGCCTCCCCGTGAGCGTTGCTCGCTATCGGAGTTTGGAGCGGCTTTAAATGCGCTGCTGGGGATGCGATAAAGCCCGTTTCCGAAGAGAAATAAAGCTCCTTCTCCGTCATACTAATAATCTGAAGAAATCCTGCTGTACTTCTTTGGAGGGGAGGGACTTGGAGATATACCGAATCGGGAAATTTGAATTTTAATTGTGGAAATTTTTTGTAGAGCTTAATTTAAAATAAAAGATGGATTGGACCGGAAAACATAACGGGCCCAATGATACAACTAATGATGGAACAGTGGTACGACTCCGAGGCCTGCCATTTGGTTGCAGCAAAGAAGAGATTGTTCAGTTTTTCCAAGGTACCTCTAGTATAGTCAGTGACTTCAGTTTTCATGTGTCTTTTACACAGTTCTGCACATCTTGATTTGTAATCGCTGTTAACGGGTGGATGGGGGAGGGATTGTGTTAGTGTGTGTTAAGTAAGAATCACGCCCTGTAAATGAAGTACGAGTAACCATCGATGTAGTAAAACCGTATATCTTTAATTTTGCTGAGGTGGTAAAGATGTTATGCATAGTGGGGTAACCTGAATGTTAGCATTTGGATCAGTTAAATTGCTCGATGGGTATTTTCATCGTATAACTGAGGTGGCTGTGTTTTTGCATAGTGTAAACAGAAAAGCAGTATGGCTAACTCCGTAAATGTTAAATGAACCATCATGGGCTTGCTTTGTTGGGTGATGGGGGAAAAGAAGGCGGTTTTCTTTTTCGTTGTTGTTGTTTAGATATGCTTTAAGTGTTTGCTGCAGATGGGAATGTTTCAGCCTTTAACACTGTTCCCCTTGATGGGGTTATTTGTCCTTGGGTTAAAGGGTTGGAAATCGTGCCAAATGGGATAACATTGACGCTGGACTACCAGGGGAGAAGCACAGGGGAGGCCTTCGTGCAGTTTGCTTCAAAGGAGATAGCAGAAAATGCTCTGGGGAAACACAAGGAAAGAATAGGGCACAGGTGGGGATGGAGAGTTTGGGATGGTGTTAAATCTTTATTTTTGGGGGTTGTGGGTCAGTAATGCATTTGGGGGGGTTGGGGACCATTATATGGAACTGGCTGTTTTTAAGAATTTGATAACTGATCCTAAGTTAACTTGGGGAATCTGGTAGATTTGGGGGGTGGGGGAGACAGTATTGCTCTGGGTAGTTTGCTAAACTCAGAAAATTGTTTGAATCGTTCTTGCAGAGGGTAATTTGTGATAGATGTTGTTTTTCAACAGTATGTTTCTCATACTGGAAAGACACGTTATGCTTAACTTGTACAGCTAGAATTTTCACATGGCGATTTTTGCCACTGTAAAGCTGCTCTTTTTTTCCTCTATACACTTAAGATTCTTACAGTTTTGAGGAGAAACTTAAGTTGTATGGTATGTCTAGTCACTTCTATTGGACTGTACATTTAGCTCTAGAAAACGTAGTGTGGCCTTTGATAATCTTCAGCCAGCTTATGCTTGTGTTCTTACTGGTACCTTGAAAATCCTCTTTTATTAGATACATTGAAATCTTCAAAAGTAGTAAGAGCGAAATCAGAGGATTCTGTGACATGCCAAGAAGAATGATGGGACAACAGCGACCTGGACCATATGATAGACCATTAGGAGGAAGAGGGGGTTATTATGGAGCTGGGCGTGGAAGTATGTATGACAGAATGCGTCGAGGAGGTGGTGGATATGACGGTGGTATGTTTATCTAATGAACGCAGGTTCTGTGGTCAGTTTCGTGTTTCTGACACCTCGGTCAAGAAGTAAAGAAATTGGCAGTAGCTGCAGTGCCCCCTAGGTTTGACACACTCCTCTCAAAAAGCTGATTGCTTGTAATGTGTCCAAAATTGTGGCTTAAGATTTCAGATTAATAGAAGTAATGAGGAAACTGTGTTTTCAGCAGGAATTCATCTCTGGCTTGCAAGTTGCAGACTTTTTACTGTATCAAATGATACTTAAATTTGCACTCTGTTCAGAAATCCAGGTTTACCAGCCCGTAGAGGCTGGTTGCAAACTTCTGGGTGCCCGAGGACTGAAAAATGGACTGTTGTACATTGCTGTGTGGATGTTGAGTAATAATGTAATGGCTGCTTTCTTTCTGTTGGTTGCACAGGGTACGGTGGCTTTGATGATTATGGTGGCTATAATAACTATGGCTATGGAAACGATGGCTATGATGACAGGATGAGGGATGGGAGAGGTAATAAATCTAATTTTGTTACTCGTTTGTTTTAAAAGACTTTTATGAAATATTTGCTCTCTTCATCACATTGTTTTGTAAAGAAAGAAGGTTGATTGAAGGGTGGGATTGGGGAATCTTAGGAACAGGGAAACACACCATTCCAGTGGTACAAAGTCAATGCTTTGATGTTGTGCCTTCTCGTGAGGATCTTACAGTCCCGTGGGTCTCTCTGTTGTGGGTCTGTCCGTAGGCATGGGAGGACATGGCTACGGAGCTGGCGACACGGGCTCAGGGTTCCATGGCGGCGGGCACTTCGTTCACATGAGGGGACTGCCCTTCCGAGCCACGGAAAACGACATCGCCAACGTAAGTCCCCGGGGAGGGAGGAACACAGCTCCTTGGTAGCTCTAGTGCATCTCAGAAGTTTAAGCTTGATGGAGATATATAATTTTGCAGAAGAGCAGTAGCAGATGCGAACCCATAGTTTGTGTATTTGTTCGTTGACCCAAGGCTTATTTTAGGAGGGGGTCAGAGTTTAGGGTCAGGGCAACCCCCAGACTGACAACAGATCTCTCCATTACCACCCTCCTTCCCCAAAGGGGAAGAGAAAGGGAATAAGGGAGAGAGACTGAGCAATTAGAAAATGAAACTAGAACAGCTTGAATGAAAATTGAAATAATGATAATAATACATGAAGTATATACAGTATGTACAAAAACAGTGCTGAACACAACTCCCTGATGGTAGTGATGTCACTGTCACTGATCCTATGCAGCAGGCACTGGGAGAGTCCCAGACTGGGCCCAGACTCAGCAGACAGGAGTTGTGTTCAGGAGCTGGATTCTGGCACGGGGTTCAGGAAAGCATAGAGCAGAATCAAAGGCAGTATGGACAGAGTCCTCCTCAGTGTGCCAAGGGGGAGAGTTCCCCAAGAGAGGAAGAGCCCCAACAATGCCCAGAGCCCCTCCAGATCCCCCAGCTTTATATACTCAATATGAGGTCTATGGGCTGGAATCTCTCATTAGCCAGTGTGGGGTCACCTGTCCTGCCCACACCTCCCTGCAGCTGCAGCTGTCACTTTCTGCACCCCCAGTGTGGTCCAAGATCAAGCAGTGGCCTTGGTCTGCAGTCCAGTCCTTGGTAGTAACTTTGAACATGAGGTGTTATCACTGCCAGAAGCAGACACTGTGAAACAGACACAGGCTGCTGACTTCAGAAAATGCAGTTAGTGAGAAGAACTGAGCTGAAAAGTAAAATCACTGAACAGAATTTGTTCAGTTCTCACTCAAACCTGGACAGAGAGTCTGATTGGGAAGGCTGTAGGGAGCTGTGTTGGGTTGGAGGGGCCAGTATCCTGTCCTGGTGGCAGATACAAGCATATCTGGAGGATTTTGGGAATCCATTCTTGTGTGTCAGTACAGATAGGATGCTTGTAGGGGAGTTTTCTGAGATAAAAGGCCTGGTTTAAACATAGCCTCTCTACTGGGGGCTCCATCTTCGTTAGTTGCACCTATACATTGCATGTATTGTCTCATGCTTATGCTTCTTGTGGGAGTGTTTTCAGCAGAGGTTATACCTTCTTCTGAAGACTGACAAAAAGGGTGAAAAGTCAGGCTTTGAGTCAGAGCCTTTATTGCAGTTGATGAAGAGCACTTCAGTGGGGGACCAGAATCTGTGGGCACATAGTGGTAACATTTGGTAAAATGGCTGTTGGTTGGAAGCTCCACCACATCTCTTGAGAGTTCTGGAATGAGGGAGAGCAGTCTAGGCTGGTGGACAGTCAGCTCTTTTTGAATTCTAGAAATACATCCTTCCTTTGAGAAATAGATTTGGCTCTGCTTCTTCAACAACAAAGTAATTGTTTTCCAGGGTGGCATCATATTAGAACTTGTTGCTTAAAGCAGTATTTGTGGGCAGGAATTTTTGTTTTATCTTTGCACTTAAAGCTCCTTGAGCTCTGGAGCTCTTCAAGGTGTGTAATAATAATAATACATGGAGATTGACCTAATGTTGACAGTCCAAGTAATAACTGGAAAATTAGTACTTTGTTGTAGGGTGAGATTTTTTCATCTTGGTGGTGCTCCAGTACCTGGCTTGAATTCTGCATTAATGTGATTTTTTTTGTTTTATTCTTAGTTTTTCTCACCGTTGAATCCTATAAGAGTTCACATTGATATTGGGGCAGATGGAAGAGCCACAGGAGAGGCAGATGTGGAGTTTGTAACACATGAGGATGCAGTTGCTGCCATGTCCAAGGACAAAAATCACATGCGTGAGTGTCATGTTCACCTGAAGCCTTAGGGGACAGGAGGGGACCTGAGCAAAGGGGTTGAAGCTGCACTGGGCTCAAGTTGCCACACACCAGGGGTCCAGGTCACAAGGGGCTTTGACACCCATCACATTGCAGACTTTGTGTGGGCTTTTGTAGGTTGGGGTCTCTGTTGTCTGTACCTCCCCGTTGCTTTCTGAAACCAAGTGCCAACTGCAGCTTCTTTGTTCCCCACAGAGCATCGATACATTGAGCTGTTCCTGAATTCAACTGCTGGAGGTGGCTCTGGCGTGGGAGGCTATGGCAGAGATGGAATGGGTAGGCATCACCCAGCCCCAACTGCTGTGTGGCCATGGGGACCCGTGCTCCTGTAACCAGGGCTTTCTGAAATAAATAACCATGGCTTTCTGCTTTCAGATCAAGGCTACGGCTCTGTGGGCAGGATGGGAATGGGCACCAACTACACCGGTGGCTACGGCACCCCCGACGGCCTGGGGGGATACAGTAAGTTCCTTTACCTGTGTTAGTCCAGGGGCTGCTGGCACCTGCTCTGACAGGCAGCCAGGGTGGGAAGGGTTGGGGGGGGGGCTCTGGGGGTTGTAGAGCATTGGTGCTGGGAGAAGGGGGAGGGTGGGTGGTGGTGTAACCTGCACAGGACTTGGGCTTTGTGCACGTTGCTTCTGTAGCAACTGCTTGTTTTGTTATTGTAGAGTAAGTGAAGTGATCTTCAGCTGCCTGTTCTGTATTACCCATCACATTTTTTCTTTTTTTTAAGGTATGTATGCGTGACCTTGTGTCAATTGTTTGCAGGTCGTGGCCCTGGGAATAGTGGATACTATGGGCAAGGCCCTATGGGTGGAGGAGGATGGCGTGGAATGTATTGAAGGATAGCCTTGCTTCTGCAAAACATCTGGAAGAAACAGTCTCTGGTCTGCTAGACTTTCTTACAAAATTTAATTTCTTTTGTATTTTAAGAACTTTATAATGACTGAAGGAATGTGTTTTCACAATATTGGTAAGCAACAGATTGTGATGGGAAAATCTGTTTTCTGTAGGTTTTATTTGTTGCATACTCTTGACTTTAAATAAATTTTTATATTCAAACCACTGATGTTGATACTTTTTATACTAGTTACTCCTAAGGATGTATTACATATTCAAGCCTACAGTCGGTTTAAGATGTTGTACTATGGTTCAATAAAGGTGGTTGTACTGTAACTCCTATGAACACTGATTCAGTTCTATGTAATCTTGGTGTAGTGAATGAGTTTGAAAAACACTTGTTTAAGGGGAAAAAGGTAGATCAGTAGATTAGTTTATTGGGTAACAGTTTTTCCTAAACTCTTTTGATAAGTTGTATGTAATAACCTCTCAACATGGCTGTGGAGGCTAAAAGTCATCGTTCTGGCTTTCTTCCTTCTACCCAACTCCACCTGCAGCTGAAATGCACTAGCACAGAGGAGTTGTGCACAGGCCCCTGCCTAGTCCAGGCTTTGCTGTGGCACTCCAGGTACTGCATTTCACACGTGTAGCCTGCAGCTCCACCTGAGGCACTAGAGCAGCTTTGAGCTAACAGGAAACAGATCATACTAGTTCATTTGAAGTTCTTCACTTGGCTGAGTTGTTTGGTTTTACACAAACTCTGCTTGGGGGGGAGAGTCAGGGCTTGGAAGCAAGTCACCACTTTTTTTTTCTGCCATGGAATTGCTGTATTTAAGCATGATTCAGCTTTTTTTATTCCTTTTTTTCCACTTTGCTGCACAGAGCTGATTTGTTTGTATTTGATCAAAACCTGACACGCCATTCTGTGGAGGAGCTCATTAGAAGCAAAGTAAAATAACTATAAGCCCAGTATTTGTTATTTAACACAACCCAAACACATGGATAAAACTTCTTGTGCTTTTGTGACATGTAAGATATGTAAGAAACTGTTGTTTGAAGACACTTAACATACCTGATGTGTAATGAAAAAAGGTATTTATTCTTCTGAGCCAGTGTGATCTCCCAAATTAACTGCTTTGTCCTCAATGCCTCCCTTCAAATGTCAAATGTGATCTTGGGTATTGAAAGTCTGTCACCTGTTTTGCTAGTACTGTGTTATATATGTAATAAATGTCTTCTTGTGGGAGAGAGGAGAATGGAGTTTATTTCACTAGAGAGTATGTTCTTGTGTCACAGTGACTGGAAATGATAGCTGGAAGGTAACTGGCACAGGAGGCTTCCCACTACTGGAATAGTTTTAGCTAGAAAGGGGAGGGAAGGTAAGATCACAGCAATGATCTTGCAGGGCTTTGTTTTAAACTGGTGCTAGTGGGTTCTTAAGTGTTACTAAGAAAGCTTTGTTTCATAAAGGTCAGGCCAGGAGTTGATACCTTGCAGGACAGGAAACAAGCACATTTCTTCTGCCAGCTCAGTGGAGCAGCAGCCTGCCCTTCAGCTCAAGCATTCAGTGTAACTGCAGGCTGCAGAATGCTGAACTTGATGGGTGAGGAGTGAAATTCCACTGCACTGGGCAGTGAATCCATTGGGCTTGTCCTAGCCCCTGGCAACAAGTAACCATGTAAGAAGATGAGCTTTCAGCACTGAACGTTTAAAGTCACTAAAGGAGCATTTTAAGTGCAGAGGAATTGGTTCTGAGAAGAAAACCTCTGGAAAAAGGGCTCAGTGAGGCAGTTTGTTTTAACCTCTATAATTCAGCCTTTGTGGTGAAGAGCTTGTAGCCTGAAAACTGCTGGGCTTTCCCCCTGTACCCAGAGTAAGTGAACCATCCTGCAAGGAGGTGAGCACAGCTTAGGTGGGCCCCATGTGGGCAGATTGTACCCATTTACCTGCTAGTGCCCCCAGTTCATTACCTGAGAAGTCCTTTCCCAAGCCAAATACAAACAAGGCTGCTCTGCTGCACAGTTTCTGCTGACGAATGGAGAAGGCACCACACAGACCTTCCTGTGCCTGGTGTGAATCATGATCTGTCAAAAAATGGTTTTGTAGAAAGAAAAAGGATTAATAAACGTGGTCCAAAAAGCTGCTGAAAGCAGGCCCAGTACCCAGGTTGATGCAGAAAGCACCAATTCCCCCTCCCCCATCCAACCCTGCTGCCTCCATCCCTGCCCCACACAAAGCCCTCCACACAACCCTCAGGAAGCACCTGAGCAGCACTGGGTTGTTACATCACCAGCAGGGTCCCTACCAGCTCCCCAGTGCATGCAAAGACTTTCTGGGCAACTTGACACAATACTCTGAATTACAAACTTAAATAAAGTGTCATTCCCACAGTTAAGTTGCAGATCAATGAAATTTATTTTTTTTTCCCAAAAGCTATTTACAGATTTACAAGTATTTTTATTGTACTTTACAAAAAGTTACATTGGGCAATTAAAAAAACCACATTTTTCTTTACAAAAGCTACATAAGCAACTACAGGGAGATGTTGAAAAGGACAGCTGTGGATATTAACTACCTATCCTCAAAAGACAAAGCCAAGCTAAACAAAGTGCAAGGACAATTAAAAGACCTGTTTCAAATCCTCCCTTTTCCTGTTGGTAAGAACACTCCAAGCCCATGGCTGAAGGAACCACTGGGCTGATAATCCTGCTGAGGGCTCACTGGAGTTTCCGTGGCTGAAGCCCATGACCCAAGCAGCTAAAGGGAGGAGGGCAGATTGGCTCTAGTCTCCTGGAAGTGAGGACAATGGATCAAAGGATGTGTTTGTGTTTGCCTACAGGAAGAATAAGGATTTACATCCACTCCAGCAGCAGTGTGAAGAGAGGTCAGGCCTGGATGTATTCTAAAGTGCTCTGGAAAAAGAAAAGTTTTGGAACAAACTGGAAGTTTGAGGAAGATGATGACTAAATAAGAACCTTCCCATTTAATACAGAAAGGATGTGGTCCCCAGTACCTAATTCTAGGCTTTCTTGGTTCCAGATTCACTCTGCTGCTGAAACTCCAGTGACTACACACAGCCTGAAAGGGTGAGCTAAACAACACTGAGATACTTGCTTACAGCTACAGACAATGGCAGGCAACAAGGCTGTGATGGCCATTTTAATGGAAACACAGAGATGTCTTATAGTTAATTTTTAACTATTCTTCATCAAAACACACCTTCCTTCACCCAGTGCCTAGAGGCACTGCTTGTTCCTGGCTGACAACACCTTCCCTTATACTTGTGACTACAAAGGACAGAGCCATGGGTGCAAATGTTGGATGTATCAGACCTTGATAACTGAGAAGTAAACACAGTACTTGGCAAGAGCTTACTGAGCCACTGCAGGAATTGCATTACTTTTAAATCAGCCCCTTGAGTTTTGCTTCCCAACAGCCCATCACAGGCTTGTTCTGCAGCAGAACTAGGCTGGACTGTTGCAGAGTAGCCCATAAAAGCAGGAAAGTGTGTCACCTCTTTCAAGATCATCAAAAAGGACTAAACACTCATCAAACAGGTGACAGCACTCAGCCTCCTCTAGAAACTGCTCTGCTTCCTCTGAAAGAGCTTCTGAGCCACCTGTTAGACTCTGTCCTCTGTACTTTCAACACCTGTGTTCTACATTTGGATCTCATTTTCTCTCTGTTTCAACAGGAAGCAGACAAGTTAACTCCTCCATGGCACCATGACAATCAAACTGTGAACTGCTTATCTGAAATCCTAGAAGTACTGCTGTACATTCTTTAGTAGTGTTGTTGAGTTTTTACAGGATTAGCTAAATACCAGAAGGTAACCAACATTGTAAGATCATCTTATGGCACGTTGGAAGAGCACCTCTGAATAAGTATTGCATGGCAGGAATCACAGACCCGGACAGGCTTTGGTGAAGAAGGCAGAGGCAGTTCATTGTCTGAACAGGCATTACAGAAGATCTCACCACAGTTCCTACAGTGATGCTAGACAAGGGGGAAAAGATTTTAAAAGTAAATTTAGCAATGGAAATACACTTGGGAGTTGTGTACCAATAAACAATATACAGACAGCAACCTGAAACTTGATTCCTTCCAGTACTTTAGTCTGAGCATGGCACCAGCTTTCAAAAGAGAACTCATTTAAATCCTGATCCATCATGCGAACCCTGTCAGATCCTCCTCTGTCTAGGACTGCACCATAGATAGATGGATGGTCTATCCAGGATAATGTATGTGCATTTTTTTAATGCATATATATGCTGTACAGATTTCATTTAATCCCTGCATTAAAAACATACTCTACTATGTAAAAATATAATTACAGAATCAGAGAAGAGTAGGCTTATTGACCTCTGGAGACCACCAACCCCCCTGCCAGAGCAGGATCACCTGGGGCAGGCTGCACAGGAACAGACCCAGGCAGGCTTTGAAAGTCTCCAGAGTAGGAGATTCGGAAAAGCAAGGATGTTCAAGACAGTTGATGAATCTGTCAGGTAGCTAATTGAGATTTAACATAAAACAGTAAAATACAAATTTCTACATTAATAAAGCATGGAAATTAACATCACATTTTACTTTAAAATGACAGTGAACTCCTAATTTCTTATCCTGCTGTATAAAAAAATGCCATGAAAAGACTTCCACGCGTGTCAAATTGTACCAGTGCCAGAGCTGACAAGAACTGGAGTTGATGGTTCTACAAAGCAGGCTGAGTGATTTTTAAGTATGTTCCTTTGTGTCACTTCACCAAAAAGCAGTGCTTCTTTTGGAATTAGGGCCAGCTACACTGTACACATCAAAGAACTTTAAAGACATCTCAAAAATAACTTGGCATTCACCTGAGTGTTGCCATTTCACACCACACTTGTAAGATAATGGAATTTTTAACCTCACGATACATTTAACAAGTTGGAAGAAATTTTGTTAAAGTTTTACCTTCCTTTTGGAGAGAGAAAATTCCTTTTCACATAACTTGCAATGTGTGGCCTCTTTGTCCTTCAACCAAACCTGGCCCTGGAGGAAAAAATACAGTAACTGTAGATATCTGATGAGGTTAAACATTGGGTTCCAGGAGACAAATCAATAGCAGCACATTTACTGCCTGAGTTGCTGTTTAATGAGACCAGGAGAATGTCACTGAGACCCTAAAGCAGTATGAGACTGCTCCAGAACTCTGCAAAACCTCACGAGGCCAGACAGAGCAGGGACAGATGCAAAGAGGACATGCTCAGGGTAGTAAAGCTGCTCAATAGCTGACCTGGGAAAAGCAGAGAATAGCCAAGTCTCAGAGCTGAAGCCTCTTTCTCTGCCTATCTCATAAGAATGATCCCTAAGATGCAGGGAAGCAAAGAAATCCAGGACAGTGTAGAGAATGGTTAGCTCCCTTCTGCCTAAATGCGTTACTAAGAACAGGAGTCTGCTCACCAAGACCATTTCAGACACCTTTACTCAGGCTGAAGTAATACCCAAGGTGGCATACATCCCACATGATCAAACATGTGCAGCCAGAACCTCTGCTCTCAAGTGCTCCCTGCATTTCTTTATGAAGGTTCCAAACCTCTTGACATTACAGATTATATTTGATCAGCTCTGCTGATGCAAGCTTACTTAGTTCCTAGGATGATTAAAATGTATTGATCACTGGGAAGCAGTCCATAATTGAAGCTCACTTGCCTACTTATGCTCACCCAGATACACTTAGTAAGATGCAGAAGGGTGTACCCATTGCAAGAAAAGTGTCAAAATGCACAGCCACACATTAAACAAGAAAAATCAAAAGCCACTGAGTATCTTTTCCCTGGGAGGTTATGGGGAGTCTGCAGTTCTCTCCCATAGAAGTCATACAATGAGTCTTGTCTGAGCAGCTGCTGTTAGAGAGAAGCCTTTTTATGCTTATAAAAGATTTCAAAGAGAACAGTCACAATAAGAAGTTTGTTCTTTCCTCCAAATGCTACTAACCTGCAATGCTTTGTTTGCTTCTTTTATATCTTCTATTTTCAGCTTGGACCTGAAGAATAGCAAAATACTATTTCAAACTTCCATATTGTCAGTCTAACAACTTTAAAAGCTGTAGGTACTCTGAACTCTTAGTTTCACATCAGGGTTTTACATTCCAGCAGCATCCAGGATATATCACACCCTGCTGTACAAAGCACTAAAGAAGATGAGCTCTCTTCAAAGAGCTCAGAATCCTTTGCATGGCTGTAAATTTGCCTGGGCTTATGTGGATAAGAGAAATTTGTACCAGCACAGGTCTGTGGAAATCCCTAAAGCCAGCACTCAGCATTGGGACAAGACCAGAACTTAAAGTGCTGGACTGGTACAAGCCCACATGATGCCATTATGGAGAAACCAGCCTCCCCAGTGCCAAATGAGTCACAGTGTACATACAAAATTACCCTGTAAGGCACTGGAGCCCACACTGGTCACAGCAGAACTATGGAGATCATAAAAAAAACCCCAAACTTTTAAAGAACAAATAACACAAAAGCTCACCATTATCTGAGGGGCTGATTAATCCCTTACTCCTCCTACAGATGCAGCAACATTGGCCTAGGACTGTCCTACAGAGATTCTTCCTCTCCTTTAAACCAGGTTTTTCTGCTCAGAGCAGTAGAATTACCCATGAGTTCACAGCTAGCCCATCACCAGGCTTTTTATTAAAAAGACCTGACTTAACTAGATTTATTTCTTTTTGAGAGCTGGCATGGAAATATTGTAATATACAGTCTATATTACTAAAATGATCATTATATACTCAATTACTCGCTCAGCTTGGATGCCAGTTCCTCTAAAGCAGCTTCTTGGTCTTGGCATATCCTTTTCAGTTGCTTGTTCTTTTCCTGAAGTTTAAGGAACTCCTTAAAAGAAAAAGCAAAACAAACAAACCAAAACACAAAGAATTTCAATTATTCTCAAAGTAGTTTGCTGCCTAGGAAACTGCTACTACCCAGAGCTGATCCTACTGAGAAAGCAAAGTGTATGAATCACTCATCACACTAAGTTTCCCAAATCCAAGTCAAACAGCATCAGTTTAGGATTAAACTCTCTTAGCCCTCAAGATATGAAGCATTTTGGCTTCTGCAGTCTTCTCCATGAAGAAAGTAAAACCAATTGATTGCAGGAATCAAGGACCCTGTAGAGCCATGCACACACCCAGTCACACTTTCTGGCCTAAGATGAGAAGACACAGTCTTCAACAGAGCTGAGAAAGGAGAATAAGGATTTAGTTTTTCCTTATTCAAAGCACTGAGCTCTGATCTGAGGACTAAATGGTAAAAAACCTTTTTTTTTCTCAGTTTGTGAGAAGACATCACTCTAATTTTTCCTGTCCACTGGCAAAATTCTTCACAATACCACATCTAAGTCCATAATTCACTTTACACTCAATTTCTGAATTACTGGTCAAGTTTTAAGCATAAGTTACTTTTTTAAGGTGAACTATTTCTTGTGTCTCTCTTTTCAGATGAGATACAGTTTCCTTTTCCTTGTGAAGATCATCCTCTAAGGTTTGCCTCCACTCTTTCTCAATCTTCAAATCTGTTTCCAGCTGAAGCCTACAATATGCAAAACAAAACAACAAAATCACTGTGCACCAGAGCATCACCTTTACAAAACAAAACCAAGTTTCTTTCTGGGTGCAATACTTTATTATCTTAATAAACAAATTATCAACTTACACATTTGCTAGAACAGAAACCATCTGCCAATATCACAGTATTTTAGACATCAGTGTAGTAAATACACCAAAACACTGCCATGTAGAAAATGCTTTTAAAAAGCAGTGTTTTTAAAGGATGAAGAACACAGCTTGGTTTTGAAGAGCTGACCTTTGTAAAGAAGGAGCAAGAGAAGATGAACCACAAAATTCTAACATCATGATGCAAAGCCCCCTCAACCTTACACAGCTTGTCTCTACAAATCAACCAACCAACCAACCACACTGCCACTGGTGATGCAGACAATGATAGCAGATGTCTCTGATGCTCAGAAAAGTCATTTAATATCACACCCTTAGATGTGAATCTTCTCTTTTAGACAAAGGCTTGTGGTGTTTTCAACAGAATTGAGAACAAAGGAGGAAGGAGTTTCTGTTACTATTTGTAGTGAGTTTTCTACATAGCTGAGGCTCAACATAAAGAAGGATCTAAATTCTCTGGGTTTAATTGGAGTCCAGTGAAAGGAATTAGGGCTGCTCTGATGGAAGAGCCACTCTAGGTGGAATTTCACTTTCAGTCTCACAGAAGAGCTGGTGCTTAGAACACTGCAGGGAAACCCAAAGACAGAAGCACACAGCTCACCCTTCTAATCTGAAATGTGCCAACACAATAAAAGAGGAAAAAATCTGCAAGTAGTGATGCAAGGTTTTTTAATGGAAAACCTGTATCTACATTAATTTTCCTGTTTTAAAACCAAAACCATTTTGAAAGGAAGGACTTACATTTTGGGACACTACCTCAGCATCTGGCTGGGAAAGATCAGAAGTGAACATGACCTTGAGGTTTCAGAATTGGAGAATTCTAAGGCTGGGGTCTGAACTGTTCTTTTGCCAAAATCTGAAAAAATGTCTGTGGTAGTAGAGTGAACATTTGTCATGACAGTTAAACAAATTTATTAACATTCAGAGTTGTAAGAGAGGCAGCGTGGGATAATAATTGGATTGGAAATCACTAATTTTTAAGCCCCAGTCCTTGCTGTTTGTACCATGTTAATTAATTTCTTACCTTTCCAAACAGGGAAAACACCTGCCCTTGCAGGGATCTTTTTACATGTTGGAATGTATTTAAATCAGTATTGAAGGATTTAACAGGAAGAAGACTAGAGGGTTAGCTTTTATATTACTTTTCCATATTCCTGATTCCAGTGGATGATTTTTTTCCTGCACAGGAATAATGTGAACCTCTTGTGCCTTAGCCATAAGCCTGATCAATTAAACTATTCTTATGCCATTTCTGTTTAGTTTGTACTACTACATACTTGTGGGTTTTGTTAGGAGTGTGTATTACCATCACTAATACTACACTGGCTATTTTCCCCCTACTTAGGATCATTTCCTCGTGAATTAAGTTGGCACTTGTAGACAAAAAACACCCCCAACATTTTTTTTCCCCTCCTTTCCAGCTGTACACCATTTTAGAGGCACCAAAAGGTAGTTTGGCTTTCTTGGAACAGCACCTTTTCTTCCACCTTGCCAGTGCCTAACATGAAGATTTTGAGTATTTGCATTCTGTTCAAAAACATTTATCAACATCAACTGTACTGCAGACACAGGACACACTGCAACATAAAATGTTTACTGCTCTGTATTCTTCCAAACAGGAAAGATGTACTTACAGCTGTTTCTCCTTCTGAGAGAATTCCTTCTGCAGACTTTCAGATTTATTCATATATTCTTGTTTAAGTTTCTCATCCTCAGCCTCAGCCTCCTTTTGAGCCTTCTCTGCTTGCTGCAATCTGGTGTAATTCAAATCAACTTTGGGTAAAACTGAAGCTAGAACTAGGGTGTAGAGGGTGAAGAAGACAAATAAAAGAAAAATGGGGAAATAGAAACATTTCTAAATAAAAACAAAGTTTGGGGGAAACTCACAAACTCAAACGAGAAATCCATACAATGCCTAATGAACTAGCTGCTGATTTTTCAGCCAGTAAGAGAGTAATCACTGTAAGGAATCACTTTTATTTTATGCTTGTGAATAACAGATGCCAAAGCATGAGGATACATATTTTAGAATTGAAGCATATACCTTAATGTTGGGGTGGGGGTTTTTTCCCCCTTTAGCACATATTCATGTGTTATTTTTGGAAGTTCTTTCTCTCCCAAATAAATCCTGTCAAAGTACTTGGCTTATTCTAACCACCCAACATGTGTTGTGCAAAAGCAGCCCAAAACAATTCAGGCATAAGGCTGAATACAGAGCACTGCAGTCAGACAGCAGAAAAACTTCACTAGCCTAATACAACAAGACACACCCTGACAACTCCCACTACATTTAGAAACTAATCTCAACTACATCATATTACTAAATTAATTTAAATAATCTGTATTAAAAATAATGCATTCTTACACTAGTTAAAATAGCTCCATACAATAGACAAAATAAACAAAACTGATTATTCCAAAAATAAAGGATTGTTTGGGGTTTTTTTTAAGTTGTTCTTTTCTTTCTGAATTCTGGGGGTTTGTGTTTGCTTCAGCCAGCACTCCCCTTGTAATCCATGAGTGCACTGAGGTTCATCTCTGGTCACCTCTTCAGGCAAAATATGATGGATTTAATGTCACAAAAGTAAATTATAAAATGGAACTTGTGCTGTGTCATGGCTACACCTGTCCTGAAAAGGCAGGAGAGCAAAAGAGCCTGGAAAACACCAGTGAATGTCCCCACCTGCTGTGTCCTGTCTTACACAACTGTTTCAGGGCAAGAGGTGGGAGATAGCTGTGATTCAATCTGTGCCTGATTTCTCACTCCCCACTCTCATTCCTGGCTGAATGCACAGTAACTCACAACTCCCAGCATCAGCTGAAAAGAAATTAAATCAGCACTATGTCTCCATTTGTGCTTTCACTGATGAAGGTGTTTCCAAGTAAACAAGTGAAAAAGGACCAGAGTTAAACTACCTTATGAAGAGTAGAGCATCTCAGCTATACCAGTCATGTTAAGACTGTTCCCAGTCACACTGGGAATGGTACTGCACAGTAGAGTCAGCAGAGCCCCTTTAGGTTTATCTTTGAGGATGGGAGATACTTCTTTTTTCAGCTGCCAGCCCATGTTAAATGCTTCTTCTGATTCCAAAGCAAGGAATAATGTAATCATGGAGTAGAAACTCTTGCTGCATAATTGCATCCTGCCCTCACTTCTGCAAACTCATTCCCTTCTGCTGAAAACACTAAGACTCTTTTTTTCCCAGTCAACTTCCCCAGCACACTACCTCTGAGCAAACATTCAGAAGCACATTAAGGGCAGTCAGCAGCTCAAACTCTCTGATTTCTGCTGTGCAGGAAAGCAGCAACTCCAAGCAAAAACAGGAGTTGTAAAGACTGCCTAATTATAGATGGAGAGAAGGAAAAGGGGTTGGGCCAAATCAACACTGGGCTGATGCCAGTGCAGACAGAGCTGCAGGCAGCCAAGATCCTCAGCTGGCAAACAAGTTGGACAAGTTGAGGAGCTGGGTCCTGGGTGTAAATCCCACTGACTCCTCCACCTTCCCCCCAGGCAGGAGCCACATCTCATCAGCAAAATGGAATTGTGCTTTAGCTACTTTATCCCCTAACCCTCTAGTTCTCCCACTGTAGCTCCTGAAGATGTAAGGACACCTTTGTTTTAGCCTTTTGTAAACTCTTTTCAAATGTATTGCTCTGATACAGCACTCACTGCCCTCTCCCCAAGCTCCTTGTCAGTTTATGTTACAACCAAAAAACCCAACAGAGAACATGATTTTGGGATAAATACAAGTGAAAGAAACAAGCCGGGGAAAAGGGAAACAATAGTCAGAAGGGCTACTTTTAAAACCTATTAGTACCATAAAGAAGAGGAAAAAATCACTAATTATAAACAAATGCCATAAAACGTAGTCAAAATAAAGATAGCTAACCTTTTAAAATAACCCCTGGTTGACAATTAAGGAGTGATTAAACAGCATTAGAAAACTAGCTTACATTTGCTCAATAATAGTGCAGTAGTTTACTTTGTTTTGTTTGTTTTTAAGAGGGGTAAAGTGAGATCGAGGTGATGTTCTCTCAGAAAACAAAACAGAACCCAGCTACGATCAGTTACAGTGCAGGATTTCTAATACCACTAGATATTTCAAGTCCTACTTTTAAATTGCTTAAGTTGCACGTTATCAGTAATTAGTTTTCAAGAGGAACAGATGTGGAGGAGCTTTCAGAATGATATATCTTTGACAAGTTTATACTGGTGCTGAGCTTCGTTGCTGGCACTTTTGAGGAATGACATTGCAATAGTCCTAGTTTGAGTTAACAGATCTTTGTCACTTCATGAATGCAGTGGACAAAAAATCAAAGACAGATGAAGGTAGCAAAATAGCAAACAACAAAAATTGGGATAAAGGATAAAAAGAAAAAGAAAAAAGAGGGAAAAAGGATGTCAATAAAAGAATATTCATGTCACTAATATTTTTCATACATAACCATGTTTTTCATAATCAGATTTAAATGAAAAAAAAAAGACATGTCAAACACCAACATGACAGGGCTTATGAATAGGTTACATTTTACAATTAAAAAGATCAGTTCATTAAAACATATGAATCACATTCTACTACTATGTAATACATGCAGTCTAACCATGATGGGAATTTATAGACTGGAATTTTAGTCTTTCACTTTTCAACCTTTCAAGTGTGTCATTAAAAATAATGGAAACAGAAAACAATTTGCTTCAGTGATCCATGAAGGCATTAAATGTTTATATTAAGCACATGCTTAAGTATAAGCAAGATTGATGCTTTGGTTTCTATTGCATTTCATTCATATGGGGGAAAAAAAAAGAAAAAAATGGGGTAAAAATGAGTTAGAATTTTGAAACAGCTGAAAGAACAGCTTTTGGTATCAGCCCAAATATCTAGGACTAGAAGATGGTGGAGGAAGAAAACTGAAAGATTAAGTGTAATTATTAAAAAGAAAGAAATGAAACTGAAAAAAATCAAAGAATCAAAGCATTAAGCACTAGTTAACATTTCTAAAAGGTGCTTTTTAGATTTTTCTAGTTGAAAGTTACATTTCAGTGGCAGGTGTGTAGGAATGCAGTAAGATGGAAGGGATGGAGATGGGAATGAAGAACAGCAAAGAGAGGCCTGTACCTTTGTTCTAGCTGTTTCATAGCTGCATTGATCTGATTGGTCTTATCCTCTAACCGACCAATTATTTCATTCTTTTCTTTCATAGCATCTTCAGAAACCTGTGTCACAAACAAGGTTAAAACTGAAGCAGGATTTCTTACACTGTTACCCCATGGGGGCTTTTCTTGGGTATCTGAAGGCAAAAAGTATTCAACCAGCTTGAGGGTTTGACTCTTTTTGAACATTCCTGTCTAAAAAATGTAGTTGTCAGTATTTGAAGTTTTATGCCTTGCACATTTGTAGTTTTGTACTTTGCAAGTGTAGAGGCTATTTAATAAGAATATTTTTTTTCTTTTTGGTTTCCTTCCTTCCATCATTTTGCAAATCAACTGAAATTCACTTATTGTTAAGTAGCCCATTAGAACCCTCCCAATCCTACCAATCCAATTAAACCTAAGAAGTTTAATCCTGGAAATCTCTAAGGTTCTCCAACTCTTCTCAAACTACCACATGGGCAGAATCTCTTCACATTTTACTAGCCCATCTCACACTTTTGCTTGCAGAGCTGTTACAACCCCAGCTGGGAGATCTAAATAAAAGGTAGTTATCCTCACAATACAGATCAGCACTGTCAACTGGTCCTTAAACAGTTGAGATTGGCCCTGATTAAAACATTTTCCTCTGTCCAAGAACTGGGTTTGAATGTCACTAAGTGCAATCAGTGTTCCTCAGTCCCCAGGACAGCTTTAGACAACAACACAAAGCAAAACAAAAAACCCAAACACATCACCACAAAACCAAAACAAAAAACCCCCATGATCCATAAACCTACAGAATAACCTTTTCTTAACTTTCTTTCTAGATATATTTATATTTCTTTTCTGGTCCACTTTCCTCACAGTAGCAGGTAGAAAAGTAGCATCTTTTATCCACCATCTTAATTAGCTTTCTGAACCTTCCCTTTTTTTTTTTTTTTTATCCCTCATTCTGCCACAGATTTGACTGGTTTCTTGTGCTCTTTTTGGTAATTATTGCACAAATCAAATTTATGTTCTGCATAACTGATTCCCTGCTACATCCTTCCAGGTGTTTGTTCATTTGCCACCTGCATGTTGGATTCAAAGCAGCACTGCACATAAGAAGCTGATATAAGAAGTGGAAAGAAACCAAAAATTAAGGAAACTATTTAACTAAAAATAGCAATGCATCTCTCTCACTCCAACCAAAGTTGTTTACTCAGTTTAACAAGATTGTTCCCTTACCTGCAGCTTTTGGTACATCTCCATGTTAATTGCTTTCACTTCATCTAGCTGCTGGCGAAGGCCTATGAGAGTATCCTGCTTCTCATGGATGTCCTTCTCCAGCAGCTTCATGGCGAGTTCTATCTCATGTTTCATACTGACTTGAACCACTAGCTCATTCTCCATATCCTGTAAAGCACAGACACAAGGCAACAAAGAGTATTGAAATCATCATGCAAAACTTTCCCTCTCTTTTGATAAAGACAAAAAGCTAATCCTTCCCAGAGCTGCAGCACCACCTACTTCAGAAATTCTGCCCCTCTAACTTTGCAAATTCCCCACTACAGAAATGTTACATTCAGGTACTTAGTTTCAAAGTTTGGTTTTTTTGGTAAACTTTAGGAAAAGGCAACTCACTCTCTAAGAAATTACCCTGCCAGTGTTGCATAGAGTTGCCTAAGTATTAATAAACAATAAATACAGAACTAAAGGACTGCTATTTTCACAAGAAAGATTTAGCATACCACAGAGCACAAGGTATTACTAACAGCTTACCCCCCCAAAAAAAGTATCTTCCTTACTATACTTTAGCAGTATTGTTTCAGAAATACCTGATTGGTAAAAAACACTACCACAGGCAGGTAGAGAAGAGGTGATTAAAGCCAATTAAAGGCAGCATCTAAACTCAGCAAAACTAGAAATGTTTATACACTGACTTCTTCTCAAGCATCCCCTTTTCTGGCAGCCCTGGAACAGAAGGGTTACCTGTCTCAGTTGTGTCTCTTCCCTGAGCTGCCTACGAGCTTCATTGTACATTTCATCCAACCCCTGCCTGGAGTGTTTGTAGGTCTGCAGCTCTGCTTCCACATCCACTTTAGTTGCCTGCAAGGATACAGACAGTCTGAGTATCTTTTGTCAGGAGTTTAGCAATTAACAACATAAATCTAACACTTGTGAGATGGGGAACAAGCAACAAACAACTTAAAAAACCCACTCTCCAGTCACAGTACAAACATGGCAAGAGCTGTTCCTGCTGCATGAACATTGGTTTTATAATAAAATGCAGTAAATCTAGCAAAATTAACTGGTTTGGCAGTACAGTCCTTCAGTAAGTCACTACCACACAACTGCTACAGTACTGTGCCATCCAAACATCCCCCCAACCTGTGCTAATTATTCTGTAAAACACATGCAAGAAATTCCAGAGCTACAAATCACAGCTTAAGGAAAGTGTTCAGCAATTGTATACATGATTGCTCCAAATTACATTCTGTGTTGTGAGACAGGTGAGAATAGAAAGTTTGCCAACTAAAACATGCCCTATTTTGATAAGATTTCCAGATAATATTGCTTTGTGTGCTCTTAGAGCTTACAATCTAAAACAAAAGAAAGAAAGAAGGGAAAAAAACCAGAAAGAATACAAGGAAAAATGCTGCAAAATTTGCATATGGCTATAAAATGACCTAGTGTCCTGTAAATTCAATATATTGATGCCACTATAAAGCTTCCCAGTTTTAATAAGTTTTTTCCCTAATAAAAGTTGGTTTAGATTTGGCCCAGCTACTGCTTACTGTAGGTTGCAATGGTAGAACATTTGAATAACAATGAACCACAAGGGGTGGTAAAAATAACATACCTCTAGATGATGCTGTGTTTTCATTAAAATAAGAGTATTTTCACTCCTTAACTGATGATTTTCTTCCTGAAGTTTAATTATATTGTTTTTGGCTATTGCTAACTGGAAAGAAAAATAAGAAGAAAAAAAAAAGAAAAGCAGCATGAGCACTTTTGTGAGTGGAAAGCAAGTAAAAGTGTCCTGAGGAATACAAGACTGAGGCATTCTCTGCTCTGTTCTCACAGTCTACCAAACATAAGTTTAATTGGTTTTGAAGAAAACATAAAGCTCCTGGGTTTAATAATGAGTCTTTTTCATGACATAACAACACACATATTCAAGATACTTCAGTGTTTCAGGTCTGGTAAAGAATATGCTTTCTTTTCTTATTTTCATTATGACTTAAAGACATTTGATTCCCTTCACTTACATATATACTTTTTTCTTTCTATTTGGATTCAAATATATCCAGTTTTTTTCTTTTTTGGATATCTTAATATATCATATGGGGTTTTTCTTACATAAGAAAAACCTCTCCCAGACAAAAATAAAATATATTTACAGAAAACATATAAACTGTAGGGCTGGGCCCAGTTTATACCTTAATGTCAAAATTATAAACCAGCTGATCAAATGATAGTTGGACTGAAGGCTTGCAAAGGAAGCTCAATCCCCTGAGAATTATCACTCAGGAAAACATGTTTTCCCTCTATCTGGATACATTAATACCCAGAGTGATCTAGCTAATCCTTCCACAACCAAATTTAGACATTTCCAGTTTTTACATCATTAAGTGTTTCTCAGCTTGGATTAAAAAAAACAAACCAATGTGCTCTCTCTTAGAAAGCTGGAATCTAGTCAAGCATCGAAGATGACCAGAACTACAGGCTATAGACACAAAACCAGAGCTAGGTAATATCAAACTGTATATAAGCATATGGTTAATAAGCAAGAAACAACCCTTTGGCCAAAGCAGAGAACACTAACAGAAATTACTTGGGGAACTACTTTGTCTCTTTGCTGCAACTGGTGTCATCCATTATGGACATAGTCAGCTGCAGAAAAATCAGACTGACAGCTGGCATTAAGAAAGGCTTCTCTTCTGCTTTTGTCCAAAGAAGGAAACTGCAATGTTCCACATGAATTATTTTACTGATGCTGCAGGCTACCTAGGCAAGCTGCCTTCAAATCCCTGCAGCTACTGCACCTCTCCTTAAAGGCAAAATCAAATTATTGGAACATAGCATACAGAACTTCTATAGATTAAAATAATGCAAGAATACTTAGAAAAGTAAGTGAGAATATAACCTATTCTACATTACTGTAAGAAAATAATACCTCTTCAATCAGTTTAGTGTTTGATTTCTCCAGGGAATCAACTCTTGCATGCAGACTACTCACTGTGCTACTAAAGGAGAAAAAGAAAAAACATGACTCAATATTACATCAAAACTCATTCAACCAAGCTCAAAAGATTTAATTCAAGGTACAATGATTAATGGTTAATTGCTCATTATTTGATGTTTTTCTAAATACAAGAAAATTAGATATCAAGAACACTGATATACTTTCCAACTCCCACTGTCATCCCTGTCACTTCAACTCGTGGCTGGGTGTGACTTTCCCTCATCCGGACTGTACTGTACCCAAACATTTAATGAGTTTCCTTAAAAAACAGTTTACAATCTTCTTGGTTTTCTTTCCCCCATGTAATAAACCCATTTTCCTCCAACAAAAATGAAACTCCCTTTCTCCAAAACCCATTCCTTTCATAAAATAATTTGTTTGTCCAAATATCTTTTGAGAGTTATTTTCAGGACACCTCTTTCTTGATGCTTCTAAACTTTGTTTATAAGCCTCATCAAAATTATATTCCCTTTTATTAGTCTGTGGTTTTTATCTTATCAAACTACATCCAGGCCTTCTCCATTACCTGCTTCTGCTCTAAGCACTTCACACACAGGAGAAAAAAACCCAAATCTATAAGAGACACTCTTGACTTTTCTATGTATTTCTACTGTGGTGTCCAGTGAAGTTACCAGTTCATTAAGAATAGCAAGAAGAGGATAAAAATGCATTTTAGGATGTGTGGAAAGAAACAGGTGTCCTGAAATAAAACAAAACCACATGGATTCACCTAGAACACACAATTCCATTTGTTTGAAAAGCATTCAATAGAATGCAGTTAAAATCCAGATGAAGCTTTTCACTCCTGTGAAGTTATGAATCATGAGGACTTTGATCAGTTTGGGCCTGACATTCTTTGCTTCTTAGAAGAATAAAGTTATTGACTGTCAAAAACAAAAGCATGAAAACAGACTTCCTGAGACTCTCCACAAGAGTGCAAACTTTCCAACTTTGCTACATCCTCAGCCTAAACATGAAAATTTTGCACCCCTTTCTCTGAAGTACTTCAAAGTCATACTTACTTCAGTTGCCTATTTAGTTCTTCAACATAATTCTTCTGGTCCAAAATTGCAGCAATCTGTACATTTCTGAAATAAACACATAATAAAATTTAACAAAGTGATGTACTGAATTATAAACTGAAAATACACATATTGTATGCAAATGTCCATCTTAATTGTGCTTTGTAAAAATAAACTTTGACTCCACAAATTCAGTAAATCACTTGTTGTGACACGAGAAACAAAAAAACCCAATGCTTTAACTACAAACTATTTCTCTACATGAAACATATCTAGTCTCAAAAGAAAAAAGAGGTTCATTTGTCATAACTGTGGTTCTTTGAAACACTGACTAAATCCCCAACTGAAAGCTTAAAAATTAGCAAGGTCCTTTTTATTGCCAGCTTGTAATCCTCCAGTACTGTCCATCAGGTACAGAATGTTTTGTCAGGGGATGTTGCTGAAGTAAACTTTAGAGTCAAAACATTCTTCCAGCTAATTCTTAACAAAAAAGAACTTAACATGTCATTTTTTTCTCAAGACAGTGAGATTATAAGACTTTCTCTTTAGGGAAAATAACTTATTTCTGCAAAGAACAGGGCACCAGTCAAGAAATCATTTGTTAACATGCAAAATCTGAGTTATTTGGCAAGGACATACCTTTCCTTACCCCCAATGTCATCATCACTCTTTAAATACATAGAGAAATCAATCACCCCAACCTAGGAGAAATCAAAGGTACACAGTTATATCATATAAATAAATGATGTTGATATTCACAGTCTTGTCTCTATATCATTACTAAAAGCTTAGTTACATCAGCTTCTTAAAGACTGGTCCAGTTTCAGTCAGAAGCTCAAAAACCAGAGCTGTAACATTTGAAACTTTCATTTTTCCAAGTGTAGTTTCCCATGTTTGTTAACAATGATGATACCTTTAAACAAAATTAACAATGTGCCATGTATCAAATCCCAAAGAAAAGAGGATTTCTTAGCTCTGACTGAGCTTAGCCAAGGACATATGGGAAGACTCCCATTCAGAGAATTACAGATACTACTCAACCCTACCACTGACTGAGCAGACTTGTGATAACATCTCTCCACACTAACAAAATTCACTGAAAAAAAAATAAATCTTATGTATTGCATATACTTTACCTGTATTGACTTACTTGTGAATCTAGGTCTTCTCCCTTCACACACAGGTTAGCATCTATGACATTTAACCCAACTAATAGCCCAACAATAACTGCTCCTTCTTCCTCCATCATTAGTGCATGATACTCATAAAACTCACTGTTAAAGAAAAAAATTGCATCTTATGGGTATATTCAATTATGAATTAACTATAAGCAACATCTAAATCTGAATTGTTTCTCTTATTTTAACCTTACTCCAACACACTTGCAAATGAACTGGGTATTACCATGCTTTGGCCCATAAGCATTTAAATGTGAGGGTGCATGTTTGCCTTGGAGGTCATTAAAAACAAGGATACTACCTTTGGCTCCAGAAATCTGAGCCACAAGCTGCTGGAAGGCTGGGAAATTTGGGAAGAAACTTTATTTTGCCTTTAAAGAAAGACCAATCCACCACTAAGGAAAAGGTTCTTCCCTATACACTTGGTATTAGACACTTTTGAATAAGATACTGCAACAGATGAGTGTTTGGTGACACTGAGTCAGACAATTCTCAAGTTGTTAATAAACACTGGAGAACACAAAAGAAGAATGATAAGAAAATGACTTAGTGTGAAAAAGATCTGGACTTTAATAAAAACATGCTTGAACCCTCTATCACCAGGGCTGGAAAACTCAGCCCACAGGCCAGAAGCTACACTTGCTACCATAAGGATACATTAAAAAGTAGCAAATGGTGTATATATAGATATATATTTAAGGGAACTAAAGCTCTAAAAGCACTTTATAAACCTATTTGCACAACTGTTTACCTGAGGAGATCTCTCTGAATGATTAAACAGCGAAGGTAGTCGGCCATTTTCTTCTGCATCAGCGCTAAACGCAGCCAGGCCCGGGCACGGCCCAGGGGTGTTCTGAAGGAAAGGGCACAAAAACAGTCCCAAATCAACAAGCCACCAATTAATTCACTGTCTTAAACATCTTATCAGTCTGCTGGTAGAGCAGCTGGTATTTCTGAAAGGGGATTTTCAACTGTTAAACTCATTGTTAGTTGACCAATGCAGCCTGGGAAGCCAGAAGGCCTGGGCGTTGACTTCCAAGATGTGGGATAACATTAGAAAGATTTTCATCAACTCAGCTGGGCCTGGGGAAGAACAGGAATAAAGAGAGAAAGCACAAAAGCCTGACAGTAAATTTAATAGCTTTGCTCAGAGTAAAAACATGGAACATTCCACACCCCGTTGTGTTCCAGTGAGCTCTGTTCTCACACAGTACATGGCTAACAGCACAGAACGAATTTAAGAGTGGTGCTGTTTCCTGATAAGTATCTTCTTTACCTGACAGTGCCTGTAAAAGCATCTTGCAAGTCCTGCTTCTAGCTGAACTCAAATGTCTGAAATGCTCCAGACTCCTTTTTTTCCACCTGCTTGTAAAGTCTATAGAGGGGCTGTGAGAAAAGCAACCAGAAGAAGTCCATTGCAACTCATGAGTCAAGGTTGCCTTCCCAATCCTGTTCTCTGGCTTTACACAACATGTACTGAATTCCAGCTTCAACTCAATTCCAGCTTCAACTCATAACACTACTTTACAAATTCAGTGGTACCTTAGAAAGGCAATGCAAAAGAGATTAAAAAGTAGGTAACTGGCAAATATTAATATCCAACAAATTAAGCCTGCACCTTTAAGATCCTCCTCTTCTAGAGCATGCACACTTAGAAGCAGTAAGCACATAAATGCAAAAAAACCCAAACCAAACCCAAACCAATACCAAAAAAAGCAACCAACCCAAACCTCACATGCTATATCAGGATAGTGAGAATGTAACACATTTGGCAAAGAGTATCACTGCATCTGGCCTGATAAAATAGTAAATAAGAATTTATATACCTTTGTACTTCACATTAAGTCTACAGCTATAAACTACAACCCTTATGCTGCCATAAACCAGTCATAATGCAACCAAACACTTCTAGAATTCAATGTAAGGCCATTTAGAAAGCTAAAAACAGAAGCAGAGTGCAAAGGAAGGGGAGGGGGTCATAGTTCACAGTATAAGTTTACATTTGAGAAGGACCTTACATTTGAATCTG
Organism: Ceyx melanurus; assembly: GCA_024611195.1. Classification (NCBI taxonomy): domain Eukaryota; kingdom Metazoa; phylum Chordata; class Aves; order Coraciiformes; family Alcedinidae; genus Ceyx; species Ceyx melanurus. The sequence continues at coordinate 27,805 of JANHGL010024201.1, forward strand.
AAAAGCTGCCTAATTCTTTCCTCCTCAGCATGTTACCTTTTGTTTCTATACAGCCTTTGCTGACCAGACTAACAGTTCTAGACTGTGGAGTGATACACACACATGTTCCTTTTTGCACTGTTTCACCATTCAGAATACATTTATCCCAGAAATACCAGAAAAGCACTCAAAATATTTTTCTTTAATCACTTTTGTAGCTGTTTCATGCAGAACACAAAAAACTTGCAAGATTCCCCTGTGCCCTCCCCCAGCAGAGCTAGTACTAGCTATTCACAGCTTGATTAATGCCAAAAAAAATCATGAGACACCTGTAGATTCTCAATCAGGTCTTTTTATTTTCTTGCTGTATTTTATCAACACTACTTACTTAAGGCCAGGCAAATCTCTGACACTTGCTGCTATTTCCTCAGCTTCTGGATATAATTTCTCCACAAGTTCCAGAGGACCCCAGATGGTTTTATTGTAACTTAGAAAAGATTTTCTTACTAGGAAGAGAAAAACTCATTTAATTTTAATTACTGGAGTAGTTTCCTTCAAAATAGCTGGTGTGACAAAAGGGTTAACTGCTGAATTTAAGATTTCCAGGTAACTGCAATCTGTTCAGCGCCATCTTACAAATTACTTTGTTGTGAACATACAATTGCTGCACTAGAAGAAAACAATACAGAAAGAATAAATAGCTAAAAATACAAGTTACATACATGCAGTTGTGGTAATCCCTGAACTTATTACAACAAATGGCATAGAAAAGAAAAAGCTGGCAAGGGCAGAAATATAAGTTGTGAAGCATTAACAATGACACTGTTCATTACAAAGGTGACAAGTTATGTATTTTCTTCACTTCTTCAGGCAACATAACACACTGTGATTTTATGTCATCCAGAAAGGAAGAAAAGGGGCACTTTTGGGATGGGAAACATGCAGTCAGAGCAATCACCACACCTTTAAGGCCATGCTTCAGGCAGTGCTCCATGACAACAAAGAACTGCTGCAAAGGTGGGTAGTCAGAATCCAGAGTGCGGCCAAAGCTCAAAGCTGATTCAATAAGTCCTTTGATGCTCAATTTAGCCATGTTCAGTAAATTTGCTCTTTCTACAGCTGTAGGGTCCTTTATAGCTAAGACAATAAAGAAACAACAAAAAAAGTTATGGTTGAAGCTTTTAGAAGAGACACAAAATGCTTTGTTGCCTTGTTCAAAGAAGCATTTATCAATCTAGATAACCTCAGAGGAATCATAAGTGCTACAAATCACTGCAGCTAATACCCTTAAAGAGCTTGCATTGTTCTAAGAGATAACTGAAAAGAGCATGGCTGGAAATGTCAGTTCTCAGGTGCTGTGTTGTCTCAGTAACTGCAAATTAACACTGCTGTTCATGCAGGTATCTATTTGGTGTACTACAATCTACCTACAGATATAATACCATCATTTTCTGCTGTAGTCTTCATTTCCCAGTGACAGGCTTTCCTTCTTAGGATGTACATAGTCTCAGCCAGGAAACCAGGAGCAGTATCAGGAAAATATGAGTGAAATTTCAGTATGCAACATGTACCTTATAGAGCTACAAAATACTTTCTACACAGGAAAGCTAAAAGAACTACAGGTTTTGATCTAGCTTTAAAAATGGTTTTGGTAAACTTTACAGAATGTACACTGCAAAATTAAATCTAGCCAGTAAAAAACCTAAAGCTTTTAAAAATCATCTTACACTGGACAAGCTTGCTCTTCTTTGAGCTCCTGCAACAGAAACCAGAGTGTTCAGGAAATTCTGACTTTAATTTGTAATGAGTGGTTCAAACATTCAGGCCAACCTCTATTTTGCCAAATTGAAACAGTGCCATAACAACCCTCTGTTTATTCACCAGGATCAAAGTAACTTGGAAAGAAGAAAAATATGTTGATTATTTACTTACTATCTTCTGCTACTTGCAATTGAATCTAACAAATGAAGTAAAAAATAAACAACTGAAGAACACATTTTTTTTTAAAGATACTGAACTGCAGATATCAAAATATTTGTAGAGGTTGGTGTATGAGAAATATGAGCCTCTTCCTCTGTAAATCTGAGTACTGGTATACCACCTTATCTCTCTGGACATCAGAAAGCATAAAGAACTGTATACATTAAAATCGAAGTACCAAACCATTGTAACAGATGGATACTTTCCAGTTCCTTAAACAGCAATGAAATTGTTTCACTTCTTTAATATCACAGCTTTAGGTATTAGATGTTAAAACCTTAGAAAGTTACTTTCTAGTTTTCGCCATAAGTGCCTGTAATATATCAAATTATTCTATTATCATAAAACATAACCTATCTGTCTTCTAAAAAAAAAAAAAGAAATGATGCAGCCAAGATAACCTCAAAACCTACTTTTACAGTCTTGCCATTTATCAGTGCTTCAGTGGAAAACAGGCTGGTATTAGAAGACACAGCAGCCAGTTAGCAACCTTGCTCTGGCTAGAATTTCCCCAGTTAGCAGCCACAGCTCACTGGTTTCACTGGTTTGTGCCCTGACTTCCTACCCACTCAGCCACCAGAAACTGAACCAACCCTACCAGGAGCAGCACCAGTGCTCCTGGCTGCCACAGATGGAGGCTCAAAACAAGAGCCTTTCTGTTGGTAAAGCTCACACCAGACATCCTGCTTTTTTATTATGCTTGCTATTGACAGTAATAAATCTAAGTTTTATTGCAGGAAAAAGCCTTGTTTGATTCAGAGTTCAGATGGACTGCTCTCCCTTGCCATGGATTCAGTCTATTTCCCCAAAGGCATCTTACAAATTCCTTTCCCAACTGATCTCATTCTGACTTTTGCAGCTGATCCTTCCCAAGGACACACTTCTAATCTACTGTGCTCTTAATTACCAGCCCTCTTCCCTTGTCCTGAGACAAACACACTTGAGGTCTGTTTTAAAGTGTGGCTTACCTGCATGTAGTTATTTTTGTCACCTGCTCCTTAATTTAAAAAAAATCAAGACTTAGAATTTCCAACGGCATGTTTTCTAATATCTGTTGCTCAGGGATCGTATGGGGCTAGACTGTAGCTATGTGGAGCAAAAATGAGCTATGAAGGGCTCTGAAAGGCTCTCGTCACCCCAGCGCAGCAACCTCCCAAAGGACTATGTGCAGGTGACACTGATGTCGCCAGCTTCGGCACCGTCTGACAGAGCAAGGCTTAGACCAACAGACAACATCCCTCTCCTGGTCTGGATGAGCGGCCAAACCCTTCCTCCGAATAATATTTGTGCAAAAATCCCTCAAGCGCATTGTCACTAGATCTACAGGCTGCACAAGGTGTCCCTGAGTCACGCTAGAGCTGACAGAAGAGTGTTTCCTTCCATACAGCATCCTCCGGCACGAACCCCTCGGCCTTCCCAGGCACGCTCCGAGCACCACCCGGGTCCGTGACCGAACGCACGTCGCGGCGACAGGGAGGGAGACCCGCCAGCGCCCGGGCCCTGGCTGACAGCCCGCGGCTCTGGAGGCCGCCGCCGGCTTGGCCCCGCCGCCCGCACCGCCCGAGGTCGCGTCGGGCCGCCCCCAGCTCCGCTCCCGCCGCGGCTCACGCTTTCTGGCCCCGCGGCCTGGCGCAGCCGCTAACCGTGGCGGGATGAGGGGGCTGCCCCCTTCTTCCCCACCGCTGGACCCGGCCCCGCCGCAGCTCACCCATGGCTGGAGAGGAGGAGCCACAGCCTCGGCCGCTCCCTGCGAGCCCTGCGGCTCCGCCCGTCTCCCGCCGCTGCGTGGGCTGGGTCCGGCCCCTCCGCCCGCGCCCACTGGCGCCCCCAGGCGGCGGGAGGACCCGCGGCGCCCCGGCCCGGAGGCTTCTTTCCTATCGCTGGGGGTCTGCGATGCTCCTGCTGAAGGGAGGAGGCACTGAGCTGCGGCCCCGGGAGAGGGGGGGAGCAAAGAGGGAGAGGCAGCCAAGGGACCCACGGCAGCCCTGACTGACCTCCAGCCCTAGGCAGAGATAAGCTTATCATCGCCATAAACTTAGTCACAAAAAGAGACACGAGAAGCACTAAACACATCACCCTCTAACATCTACTCCAGCTACTCACCCTACTAGCCCTGCATAACATGTCAGAACAAACACTAACAAGTCTAGCAAAAAACCAACTTTTATTTCAACACCACAAAAAGTTAGATGGGGGAAAGAAAAATTGTGCTTCTAAGAAAATGGAGCGATCTCAGCTAAGTTTTTGACTCCAAGAGCCCTGAGATTAGAATAGCACCAGAAACACAAGAAATGCTGCAGGCCCTGCAGGCTGAAGTGGTGAAGCCCAAGCACTTGAGTGAGAGTTGGGATCTCAGTTCACTTCACTGAGGTTTGCTTAATAAACATTCTAAACCCTGCTCTTTCCCCTTCCTTAGGGACAAAGCTTGGGGACAAAGTCCTCAGGCCCCTGCAGAGGTTTCAAACAGCACAGCAAGGAGGAGCGGGGCCTGGGCCTGCCAGGAAGGAGGGGCTAAGGGCAAGGGAGCACAGGGATGGAACACAGAACTCTTCTTAGAGCCATGATTCCCCACAGCCCGGCATGGCCCATGCATGTGTGTGTGTTCAGTTTAAATCATGTAAATTATGTATATGATGTCATTATGCTTTGTACTGTACATCAACTGCTGCTGGTTAAGTTAACAGGGACTGGATTTCCAGTTTAGCCCTAGCACTCATTTCTGCAGAACTGAAATAAAGCAAATAACTCACCCCTGTGTGGCAAATGGCTTTGCACATTGGGTAAAGGACTCTTCTTTGGGCCAGGGGACTGGCAATGCCTCCAACTTATTAACTTCTCAATTGCATCAGATCATTACTGCACAAGTCCATTTGGAGTAAGAAAATAGATAAGCTAAAACTTAGACTTTTATACACACAGATCCCAGATATAGAAATAACATTTATATACAAGGACAAGTTACTCTGAAATAACTCCTGAAATAATATATTTTACCATTTTTTTCATCTTTTGAAAGGCCCAGAGCATGTACCCAGTTGAAGCATGTATTTTCACCTGAAAAAGGAGATCCTGTCAGCTATTCAAATTATTTTTGTACTGTTCAATATATTTCTATCATATAAAGCAAAGTATTAACGAAGTATAAACAGCTGTAACAAAGCCAACATCAAATTTTTATTATTCCAAACATTACAAAAGTTAGGGAGTAGATTAAAAGAGTGAAAACACCCACATTTAACACCTGGAAGTATGTTCACAAATACTTGACATCAATCCAAGAGAAAACAAGTACTAATGATGTGGAAGGGAAAAAAAAAATAAATTTATGCTTCCACCAAGGATCATGGAAAAAAATTTCTCAGCCAGTCTAGAGTATGAGGTAGTATAAACTAAACCAGATCTGTCAAGTAAAGGATATTTGGATATCTTGTCTTGTACATATGCTGTACAAAAAAAGAAAGAGAACTTGACTATGTCATCAAGCTGCATCACTAGTCTTATGTCTTGGAATTATTTTTGAGACATGACTACAGAACACAAACTGAAACCAGAGTTGAACTACGACCTCCAGCTGGGCAGCATTTTATAAGAGGGAACTAAGTGAATCAACATCACTTTTCTCCCAGATGTACACAAAGTCAAGAGATCAGAAAAGTCATGAAGGGATCTTCATCTGAGAGATTACATTGTGTATATAAATATAAAAGACTTCAGTATTTAAAAAACCAGAGGCACCTGAAAGAATGTGAGGCTTTGAAGATTTTGGTTTTTTTTCCCAAACAGCACAACACAGCATCTTAACCAGGAATACTAATAAATGGAATTACTGTATGTAAGCTACATTTTCAAGTCTTTAAAACCAAAGTGAGGCCAGTAAACTATGACTTAAAGCAGCACAGGTTTACTCCCTACCTCTTCAAGTGTTTTCCAGTTAACTTATACAAGGAACTGTTTATCAAGATAAAAATGAAGACAAGTAGTTTTCCAGCATCTGAAGGAATGGAGTATTTCATCTTTCTGGTTTGCTCTGAGTACACTGGTACTAAAATGACTGGCTTAATCAAGCTTAAAGAAAGAAATGTGTGTTATTGTATTGAAAGGAAACCTTCAAAATAATTGCATGTGGTTTCTGTGTTGGTTCCACTCAGATAAAACAGTGCTCATCAGCACTCATACCCCACTAACCAGTTATTTACATTAAGCAGCACCAGAAGAAAAATATACAAATTGCTGTAAAACTCTCCATCTTCACCATCATAAAATGTTACAGTGGGGGAGGCTTTCATGAGCTCCTGCTGGAAGATTGAAGATGTAGCAAGTTAAGGAAGACATTTGTGAAAGCTGTATGCCAAAAACACACAAAACCTGTTTGATATTTGGTATTTGCAAAGAAAGCAGCCAACAAGGTCTTTCCTATTTAAAAGAGGAAAAAGAAACAGCCACAGCAAACCCTATCAATGCCAAAGCAAAAATTCAACAAGCCCTTGGAATGTGAAACCATTTTCCATTCCAGCAATGTTGTTTATGAACCATTCTCTCACCAGATGTGTTTCAATGCATGGTATTGAGGAAAACAGTCACACTGACATTAAAATGCCAGGAAACTAGGATGATAAAAAAAAAAAAAAAAAAAAAAGGCAAAAGCAGTGAACATTAAAAAAGGGGAAAAAAAAATCAGGCCACAAAACTAAAATAATTCTGTCAAAGTTGACTTGCAAATCTACATGAACTTATTTCTACTTTTGAAGACACTGAAGGTTCTAAATCCATCTATTAGCTTGATCTCACATGTATTGTGACATAATTGGCACATTCTGGATTGTTGCCAATCAGTGCCACAAGCATCATCTAAATAATTGAAGAACTCCCCATCCTTCCACTCAAATCTGAAGAGGTCAACCTTACCTTCCCCCTTCCCCAGCACAGGGTGGAGAAAAAGGATATCATGTCCTCAGCCTGCAAGAGGCAGAGCAGCTTCTCCAAGGGCGGGTAGTGGCGGAGGAAGGGAGCACAGCCCACCATGATCAGCTTGTGCTTGGCTCTGGTGATGGCAACGTTCAGGCGTCGCCAGTCCTTCAGGAGGGCACCCAGCTGGAAAAGACATGCAATTGCTTTTGGTTTTCCAAAAAAATCTCACAAGTTAATGTCTGATAGTGTTTTCCACTATAAAACAAAGGTACTTCCTATGATCAACTTACATTTTCATCGTTGCTGTTCCTAACAAAAGAAACTATTATGATGCTTTTGTCTCTTCCTTGGTATTTGTCTACTGTGTTGACTTCCACTCTGTTCTCCTTCAGTTTTGCCATCAAATCAGTAATTATTTTCAATTGATGCCTGTATGGTGATATAATGCCAATGTCTGAAGGTTTACAGCCAGCCTGAATGAAGGAGGAACAGAAGAAATTGGCACTGCAATTAGCTTGAGATACTCGTTCCTGTCAGAAGACCATTAAGGATTTCTTTTTTAATGTGCTGCAAGACATTGTCTCTACACTAAGTTGTCAATGGAATGCTAGGTATAACTGGTATTAACTAAAGAAAATAAAAAGTAACAGTTACTACAAGCTCCAGTTACTGCAAGCTCCCAAAATCTTCTCCCCTCCTTCACAAGAAAGTTCACATCTCTTGAAAGAATTTGACATCCAGCTTTTTGGCATCCCAAATCCAACCAGTCAAGGGACAGGCAATTGAATGCAGACCCTCAAACTCCTCACTATACTGATACATAAGCCTACCTTTAATATATCCTTGGGGTTATCCCTCAAATAATAACCCAATTAATATCGTCACTGTTACCACAGCAACGTAGAACTGGTATATATAAAGCTGTCCCTCCAAATAATGTAATAAAGATACCTTAATAAATAAGGATGTGAGGAAGAGAACAAGTTTAGCTTCTGTCACATTAATTACACCACCTTTTTCTGCATATTCTGGTGCTGGGACCTTTAAAAAAAAAGTGGAAAATAATCACTCTTGCTGTATAGCATGGCATAAAATATTCTGATCCCTAACTCACTGTATCATGTGTTTATATAATAGTTGTTTTAATAGAAAAGTTAAATGCTACATTTTACAGACTATAAAAGAGCCTATACTGTAACCTCAGAATACTGCATTTGCAAAACAAGTTGAAACAGTGAGTTTCTAGTACTAGCAAGTCACCCTAAACTGTCAAAGCTGGTCATCTGACTTCACAGTTCACATGATAGAGATAATATTAAATAAAAAGCACATTTCCTAGTCTGAAAAGGTAAAACAGCAAAATATTATACATGGGACTTTTGTCCATACAACAATGTTTAAGATACATTTTCCCCATTTTCACAGCAAACATTTTCCTTTTTTGAATATCTGAAAGCCTACATTTAAAATAAAATATCTGTGATCTATGAAAAGCTACAGGAAGAACTATCCAAAATGGTCATATTAAATTAACTAGCAAATTTAAAAAGATGTATTCACTGAAATTACAATTTAAGTATCAACTCCCTTTCCCTGCATCACATGTGAATGAGACCAGAAAACCAGGAACAAGTTGAGTGTAAGTTTTTGTCATTTCAGTATCACAAAGTACTCTTGGCTTTGCCTTCTTTCTCCAAGTGTAATTAGCATCATTAGTAATGAAGGTGACCCTGACATTATCCTTCTAGTAAACTGGCATGAAGCTAAGGAATTTGGGTCAAGTTACAAACCTCTTCATTTAAGAACAGTCTATAATTGAGCATACATTAAATTGGCCTCTGCTTTCCAGCTCTGGATTCCATGTACTACCTTATTCACTGCTTTATCCATTCCACTGCTTGCCTCTGCTCCTAGTGACATACATCAACTTCATTTCCTTAGATGCCACTTGGTTCATTTTGCCTTCTGAATTTTTATGACAGCATTGCCTCTTAAAATGGAAGGTGGTATAGTCTGACTTAAAGCATCACTCTCAGAACCCTGTTAATCAGGTGAATAACCTGATAACTATTCCAGGTTAAGTGGTCTCTGGTACAATATGCACCAAAAGCTTCCCAAATCCAGGAATTCAACTGATTGGGTAGCTCATTAAGTGTAATCTATGTTCAATGGCTAAAGCACAGCAAATCATAGAGATTGATAGGCCCAAATGCAACACTACTGCTACTCTACAGTCTTCAAGGCATCACATATATATTTAAATTATAGGCTACTGCACCAGCAAGTTTTTATTAAGATTCCAGCCACATGCAAAAAAAAGAAGGGTTTATACATGTTTTCAGTATATTGCATAAATTACAGAAGCAGGAAGTATTTTCCTTCATATCAGAAGATCCCACTGCCTTTTCTAGAACAGTTCATCCATAGCTTGTGTCTCAACAGCCACACAACCAACTTGTTTTTACACTGACATCACACACAATCTGTCATTATCACCTGTCATATCACAACTGAATTTTAAACTATGATGTTCTAGCCACGCTGGGTTTTTTTTCTCCTTTTAAATTCATTGTTCTGAAAACATCCCACTTAAGGTGCCTCCAAACTTGCACATACTCCATTTTAATTCAAGCAGAAAGTGCTGTTTTAATGAGCAGTTGGTTTCTATCCACACTATCACTAACATAGCCAAAAACTACACAAGAACTATTGGAAGGGAAGAAAGTCCCAAAGGCTGTCATGCTTGTAACACGTGCACATTTGTATTTATTATGTTAGCATAGCACACCAAAGAAAACCCAACAAAAATCACCTTTGGCCTAGAATTCCTCAGAAGACTGGTATTAAATCAAGGATATAGTTTTTCAGCATTCAGTGTCAGAGGAAGTGCAGACTGACACAGGGTTTGACAGAAAAGAACAAACAGATTGCTGATCACTGACACAAATAGGTCACATTTTTCAAAAGAAAAAAGCTTCTATTGTTTTCTGCTTATTCAAGTAAGCACAATAAATGCAAGTTTCCTGGTGGTGCCATGATATCTTATCCTCTCCTTCCTCCACTTGTGTATCCCCCCAAGAATAATCTTCAGTTAGATTATGACCAACAGTATATAGGGAAAACTACACTAAAAAAAAAAGATAAATAATAAAAAAACCAAAGTAAATGCTATTTTTCTTTGTGTGTCCCCTCTCCCTTTTGTTCCTTCCCCCCATGACTACAACAATACATGGAGTTTTGAAAGGAAGTCCAAAAAGAGACATTTTATAGCCAAATGTTTCAACAACACCAAGAGTATTTTGGCAACTGAAACTTTCCTGATGGTGCTAGAAACAGAACAGTTGTCATACTCAATATGGGCTTTCTAGGGAAGACAAAGATGAAAATGGAAAAGCAGCTCTGGCTTTCACATGACCAATTTTGGTATGATTAATAGATGAACAGTGCATCAGCCAATTTCCTATTGGAACAAACCTCTCCCCTGGCACCAGCTGTCTGCTTTGCTGTGAAAGGAACAGCCAGAGGCAATCCTGGAAAAAGTCTCCCTGTTTTATTATAAGTCTCTAAATCTCTGAACTGAACAGTGGGTTTCTTGTTAGCTCCTTAAAGAGATTCTATCAGATTTGTTATTAAAAAAAGTGAACCCTATGGAATGTCCTGGACAGCACAGAAGCTCTTTTCTTTCCAGGGTCAGCATTAAAAAAAAAATAAATCAGTGGATACAGTTATTGGCAAAACACAGTATTAATAGGAATAAATATAAAACCTGCTAGATAGGAATATAGACTCAAATCTTAATAATCCAGTCACCAACTACAGTGACAGCAATACAAGAGACCACAAATATGTAGTAATTAATCCACATGCATTTAAAATCTTCATTTTACCTAGAATTAAGTATCTTAATGTAATTCTTACACACTCTAAGAGTTCTCTTTCTGGCAAAAAAATTGAGTCTCTTTGAGGAAACACCTCAACCAACACACTCCTCCCTCACACCAGCATATAGAATGTCTGCACAATTTGAAGAATCACAGTTCTTCCTGCCACTAGCATAAACTGCCACTGCTGCCCCTCAGTTGCTGGAAATGAGGTCATTCTGTGGTTGCAAGGGCATGCAATATGGTTCCACACTTGGAGCTACATTGTACATAAGAACAAACTTTACAGCACAGTCAGTATTTCCTGAAATGTGTGAATTCAAGCTCTCAGCTGCTCTTAGATGCAATGTTTGCAGCTACACCAACAACGTTTTGCATGTCACACATTTGGCATCTAACTAGAAAATTATTTTTTCAAGGTACATTATTACCCTGAGTAAGTTGTGTGAAGTTCTACCTGCTGACTGCATTGAGAACATGCAGCAAAAGTAAAATTTTGAAACATAAACTTTACCTTCTCTGTGTTCAGAAAACACACAGGTGTGTTTGGATCAAGGACTTCTTTCAACCATGTTTTTGAAACATCTGTAAGCTCCAGTTTCAGTTTTTTTAAGTTGGGCAAGGTAACAGTGGCCTTTGACACCTTCTCTGAGCCACATTCCAGTTTTCCTTCATATGTTAACATGTTACTTAGTGACATAATTTTTCTAAAGATTGGAAAAAAAAATATCTCAAATCTGGCAGTTTCAATCCCACGTTTTAACTTCTAAGTAATAAATAAAAGCTTAAAATACCTATTCATTCTGTATTGCACAGTTAATTGGACAACAGCATTTTGGTTTTTTTCCAGCCTTTTAAATAGACTTTCACTCATGCCAAGATCTCTGTTACAGGAGAACAAAACAAAACATAAAACTCAAAAATGAGTCAAAGTAATGCAAGAATCTCCCCAGAATTCCTGTTACTAATAACTGTTCAGCAGCATTTTATCTTACCTTGCTTCTTCATTCAGTACAAGTGGAGGCAGCTGCTGATGATCCCCTACCAGCACAAACCTTTTGGAGCAGAATAAGGGTCCCAGACAGACAAGTTGGCTTATCTGGGAAGCTTCATCAACTATACAGAAATCAAATTGCTTCTGAACAAAGATGGGGTGATTTACTCCCATGCAAGATGTTGCTACCACTGGCTGAAAATTGAAACACACTTTAAGGATAAGATACAACTTGCATCCTTCAGCATTGTGTTTTTCAGGTTAAATGAAAAAAGTATTAACCATTAAAATATAAAGTTATTAATCCTTAAAATGAGATCAGCACACCTTAAATACATATTGGCCTCATGTTCTTGCATTGATTGCAGGTGACAAACAAGAATCTGCTTTAGAGCAGACTCTAGCAACTAACTTGTTCCTGTCACATGTTCAGAGTGCTGTCAGCTTCTACAAGGGTACAATTCAGGGAGCATGCTAAACTGTAGGAAAATGATATGCTTTGGGATTTTTAATTGCAAAGAGAAAATAAAACAATAGCAGTGCAGTTCTTCCTTCTGCTGAGCTTCCACTGTAATCTGAAATGACTAAAATATGAAAGATTAAGTCATTTCTGTTATGACTTGAATCATTCCCCTGCAATGTCTATCCAAAGAAAGTAAATGGCAGCTTTGCAAAATTCAATTGCCACGAACCTTCATTCTTACAGCTAATCTAAAACTCCACTGACTCAGTTTCCCCAGCTCCCATTATGGTTTGCATTAACTTTCACAGAGGCAGAACTAATCCTTCAATGCAAGAGTAGTGTTTGGGCAGGTCAGCTCCACAGCACACCACACACTTCTCTTCCACATCTGCTGATGGTACAAGTGGCACCACAAGCACAAGTGGGAGAGAAAAAGGGACAAACAGCAGCAATATCTGAATAAACATATCAGCTGCTGCAGCTTCCTCTAACTGCCCCCCACACAACATCTCAGATAAAAGACTGGAGTCTTTGGGACTAATCAGGGATAAGTTGCTTTCTATGGACACAAACAGTCCTTTTCAACTTGCAGATTGCTAATTATTAATATTTGCTATAAAGAAAGTGAAGTGATGTAGAGATCAAGTATCTTTTTCAGCTCAGACTTCTTACAGCACTAAGAGGTGCCCTTAGGATGGATTCCCTCTCTGCAGCATCTGAACAACTAGAATACTAATTGAACTTTCCTTAACTTGCAGGGCTAGCAAAAACCACTTTCTCTTACCTGGCTGTTATAGATCTCTTCCAAATCTGTTACAGATTTAATTGATTTGGACCTGCAAATTTCTTCTTCTGTAAATTTCTGTATGTCTGGATGAACCTTCTGAGCTCGACCCAAGCGTAAGAAGCCAACTTTGAATTTGGCCAGCTTGAGCAGGACATTGTCTACAGCAGTGTGTGTAAAGCTAGTCAGAAGAACACTGAAGCCACATGCAGAAAGAATTCTCACCTAATGAGTAGCAAAGGGAAAGAAAAACATTATTAGTGCATATACAGGAGTCATCAATCCCATCTTTAGGTAAAAAAGCCAGAAGAGGTTTTAGAGCCAATAGCAAGATAAAAATAACTCTCCAGCCTCCTCTTTCACCACAAGTTGCTGACAACTGGAAATGAGATGACACTTCTCTGAGGAAGAACTCCCTCAGCCTACTGCCTGAATCCAGCATACTCCTAGAGTCCATTCCTGGGGCAAGAGGAGCCTGCCAGCATCTTCTCCAACTAGAGGAGATGCTGGCAGGCTTCACACAGCTTCTGCATCATGGTCTATACAAGTTAGAGTCAACAAATAACTGACTTCCCCAGGACATCCTCTTTTTGACCCATAACTTGAGATTTGAGGACTTGCTGACATTTGGGTCCAGACAATATTAACACCAAAAGTGTTACAGCAGGTATTATGTATCACACTTCAATCTCCTCCCTACACAATCAAAAGAGAACCCTACTCCACAAAATACATTTTTAGTTCCACCAAATATAAGTTCTTCAGTAAAAAAAGAGATGTTTTCTTATTTGAGATTATATAGATACCAGTAGCTTGCAATGACAATTTGTTTTGGATAGTATGCTTTAAACAGAGTTCATTTAATGCTTTCCTCCAAGTATGATGAAAGAAAAAATAAAACAAAATCCAAGTACATGATCTTACTAGAGCACATATTGTAGTAGTTTTCCCTGTTCCAGGCATACCCACAATAAGGGTGTAGTCTTTTGAAAGAAGCACTTGTTTCATTGCTTGTTTCTGAGGCTTATTTAAACCTATAAGGAGAAAGATTTCAATGAAATGTCTCCACTTCATAATCATTGTAGCAGTCACTAAGTTAATAAAACAAAGCTATGATTTCTTCCTCCACTAGACCCCTTAAAAATCCTGAACAGAGTAAGTCTGTAGGTTCTAATATAATAATATTCAACATAATACACAAGACATCTGGTACAAGGTCTGCACTACAGTCCTAAAATAAATCAAAGACATTTTTTCTTTAGATGTTTCATGTCTTTTTCCAATATACAGCTCCATATAATATCACATATGGGCATTTCTATTTTATCACATGTTCAAAAATATAGCTCACAGCAAAAGGAACCCAGTGGCACATATAGCATCACCTTGTTTAAAAGAAACATGACAGAGCTGCTCTTCCCCAGTCTGATGCAACTAAGCAGCATGTTCCATCTATTTGGACTAGGCAAAGCTCAGTGAAAAAAAAAAGGGTCTTCAGAAGACTTGCAAGGTAAGAACTTGTTTTAAACTTTGAAGCAGAAAACTATCACCAGAACCCAAAGTAGGAAAAAAACCCCTTATATTTCATGTGTAAATGCTCTGGCCATAGAAGACATGCTACTAAACTGAAGATTTTTGGGAAAGCCACTTCATACCCTTTAAAATATTTGCAACAGTTTCCTTGGCTTCTGGAGGAAGGACTGAGCTCAGATGCTGAATAAAACAGGGTTTGTGGAAGTCAATTATTAAGTTACGGAGCCTTTCACTGTGGATAAAAAATAAATAAATGTTACCAGATGAGAAACTTGATCTGAAAATATTAGTTGTGAAATATTTATTTCATTAAGTGCAAATATGATCACAGTGTGAAGATTTTCATTTGATTTCTCATACCTGACTGGGCAATCTTTCATCAGTTTAGAAAGGTTTTCAAAAGGGACTCCTACACCAAAATCTCCTTCTTCATGATCCAACCTAAATATGGTGTTCTTGGGGAGCTTGGACAAATTCCTGAAGGATGACAGTAGCATGGAGAAAATAATCCTGTTTACAAGCAGCATCTTGATGATTAAAGTCTTATTGCTAAGTACTAAATAGTTCTAATATCTTCCAGAGGTCCCAGGGTGAAGCAATAAGTAGAAGAAACATACTATTAACTAATCTAAATAAAACTGGATAAGAACCCAATTTAAAGACAATAGTAACAACAATCACTGCATCCATACAGTCTCCTGCAGGGGACATCAGTAGATGAGGTTTTTAAGCATACTTTTATCCAAACAACCTGGACAGACATATACACTGACCAAATATTGACATTTTCAGTCAGGATAAGGGAATTCCTGAAGGACACTTCCCAAGCCCAGCAAGTCTGAACATGTCAGAGCTTTTTGGACAACTAGAAGTCCCCCTCCTGAAGCCAGTATCATGGTGTCTTCTAACAGGTATTTCTCATTTTGTTTATTACCTGCCCAACAAACAGGAGACTTTTGTCACACTGACTTCTCTAACATAGCCAGTAGCCAAACCAAGTAAACCATTTTCCTCTCCACTCACAACCACTCGATCACCAGCCAATAGGTTTGTTCCAGGTATGGCACCATTTCTACGTTGGAAAATATGTAGATGCTGTCCCTCAGAAATTTCCTGCACTTCACCAACTCTGATCATGCTTCCAACACAATCTCCAGCCTTCTCTCTGAAAAGAGTAGGAAAATAACTATCTTTTAATATTAAGATCATATGAGTAAGAGAAATATTAAAACAAAAACACCCAAAACCACCACATCCACAACACACACTAAAAAAAAAACCAAAAAACAAAAAAACAAACAACAACAAAAAAACCCAAACAACACACAAGCCACCAAGACACAAACCAAAACATTTCACTTCTACAGATGCTGGACTAGGTGATGTATAAGAATGTGGTACTTGAGCCAACAAGAGCCCTTTGTCTGATTTTATCCATAGCCATGTATCCAAGTGTGCTCCAGAACACATCCCTGTTTGCCAAGCCAAGCCTCAGGAAGCCAGTGCAGTGTGCTGGGCACAGTCAGCACCCAGCCTTGGCCCCCAGGCACACCAACAGATCAGAATTACACCACATTTGCTTCTGCAGGCTGAAGTTCCAGTTTGCTGCTTTTGTTAAAAAACAAAAAAAACAAAACCAACCACATACAAGTGGCCTATTTGACTATTCCTATTCTAGTTTTCCTTGCAGTGAAAACAGAAGTTGCCAATGCCCTATTTCCAGTTATGGGGGAAGTGCCATTGATACAAGGCTAGAAGTGACATTTTACCTTTCCACAGAAGGGATCATCCATATATTTTTATACCCCTTTCTGCTCTCCACACTTTGCAGCTCCAAGGTTAACATTAGATACCACAGGCTGAAGTACTCTAAGTGGGAGGGTTTCAGGTGCTGGGTCTCTCTCTCAATAACAGGTACCATAGCAGGAGGAAAAGACACACTGGCTATTTTTTCTTCCACAGCTCTATGAGTAGAAACAAACACAAGAAACCGTCAATTTGTACCTTTTTTCTTGCAAGTGTATAGGTACATAATGCCAATCTAAATACATACTGTATCATATCAGATAACCTATCAACACTAAAAGTTGAGTCTGAATCCTTTAAGAGAACTCTCTCATATTAGTAACTTGACATCTCTACAATTTCAAATTAAGGACAATAAATTAGTCAGAGAACAATTACAGACATTTCAAAGTTAGTATTGTACATATTTAGGCAAGGGATCATTTATTCCTTTTTTCTGATATAAATTGAGACTATACTGAGATTTAGCAAAGTTAATACACAAACAGACTTCAAGTCAATGTAACTCATAACTAAATATCAATAGATATTATATCCAGCCACTTATTTAAAATGCAACCAAAGAAAAAAGTTATTTCAGAAGAGCTACCCAATTAGTAATAATCTTTTTGCTGCAGCAATTGAATATTAGAAGTAATATTTTACAACACCTAGTTTACAAAAATCATATCACGTATTCCCAAAAAGCTACTTCCCCAACACACAGTTTTAACACTAAAATTTTGAAAAACTATCAGGCATTTTATTTTACACAATATTATCTGAAAAACTCTCCTTCATTTGATCCCTTCAGTATATTATTTTGGTTCTAGCTTTTATGTAGCATATGGACAAGACTGAAGCCTATAACAGTTTTTAAAGCAATTCAATAATTTTGTGAACATGTATGAAATATCTGCTCATGACTTCTGTTGAACAGGAGATGCAATAGCACTTCAGCAGAGTAATAGAGAAGTATCATTACTTGTGTGGTACCCTACAGGGAAACAATCTTCTACAGGGTCACAGTAAAGAGCCATAATTCAGCTCCAAAAGACCGGAGTTTTAAGAATGTAGCTTAAAAAAAACCACAAACCATAATTATTAACTTGATAATAAGAGAAATCTGTCATCATTGAGTATTTTGACAAGATTTATCTGCAAGACAATATGGGAAGGTGTCCCTGAGCACACTACATTTCAGGGAGATCAGGGACTTGCACTATGGAAGCTTCAGTGAGGTCTGTGGAACATTCTTTAGGGGTGCAAGAATACCAAATAAAGAAATGAGAAACTGTAAATCACAAAAATTAAGTCACATTATCAAAAGCTACAATTATTTTAAAACACAAGTCAAAAATCTTTTTCTTTTTACCTGCTGTATAGAAAGCAATTGTGCATTTGGGAGCAATATCTACAGGCTTGACTGTCATCAACTACAGGAGGCAAAGCAGCAAGCTGTGAAAGCTGTTTTCCCATGGCAGGTTTATCTGTACTGTGCATTAAGTAGAAGGCCACATGGTTTCTTAATTTCATTAATTCTGTCAAGAAAAGAACAAATGAAGCTGATGGGCTGTGGTTTGTTTGTAATAATCTCTAACTCAAGAGTAACTAGCCATGAAGTTTAAGTCAGCTAAGAAGTATATCCATATAGCAAAGTCCTGGTGCAGTACTAATAAAATAATTAGGCTTTTAACATTAGCTTACTGGAAATAATGTTATAGCAAGTGATACATCCCTAAGTACAGATATGATCATAAGAGAAAGTCTTATAGCTGTTTCTAAACAATCATTCCATTGTAATTAAGATCATTATGTTTTCTGGGGAGGGGGGGAACAGCTTTACCTCTTCTGTCCATATGAGCCCCAGAAACAGGGTACATAGTACCACTTTTAAGATAAAGAAGAAATCCAGCTTCAGGATCTACTCTCCGTTCCAAATTCATCAGTGTATACAGAATAACCTGCAAACATCAGACATTTATTACTGTTAATTAAAACCAAAATACACCATAAATTATGGAAAAACTAAATACAACTTATGTGGTTAAGCAGCCACTACTATCACAAGTAATCTAGAAGCCCCAAGTAGTAAGCACCTAATCAAGGCTTTCAACTAAAAGGCATCTTCCTTATCAAAAGCTGGTAACAAGGCTACTACCTCTGGAACAGTCCAGCTCTCTGGAAAGATGTACAACACTCATTCCTGAAGCAGTTGGCCTCAACCTGATATTTAAATGCATTTAAAAGAGACTAAAGATCAGGTATCTCAGGATGAAAAGCTGTCAATGTGTTTGAACGCAGTAAATGTATGCACTTCTCCCTCCTCAGTTCCCTTGCACATTATAACAGCAGTTTTGGGAATGCCAGGAATTATAACACAGTGTTTCATATAAAATAGATCATCTAATTAAATCTACAGTCACTGACAGTGAAAAGAGACATTTGGGTTTTGTACCTGACTTCTGTGCTCTATGGAGTTGGATTCCTTGCCAGACTTGAGCTCCAAAGGCATTACCCTAGACTGAACTGCAGCCTGGCGATGGATTTTCACCCTGGCTGTAACGTCGATCTTGCCCTTCAACCCAAACCTGGGAGACCAGATATTCTCTTCAATGTCCAAGATATCTACAATCTCAATCTTAGAGGAGATATCTTGTCTTTTTTCATCACTTGGCCTAGGAAGAAAATCAAGTCAGACTGTAACCATTTCCCTTGATTCTTAATATTTAAATATTAATGTGTTGTAATTAAATGTCTCTGCATTATAGGTGCTCTTCAAGCACTAACATTAGAAATAAAAGTGCATTGAGTCTCAGTCAAACTATCTTCCAATTAACAGAAGAAGCATCATAACAAAGTTACTTCCAATTGCACATAGACATTTAGTTTTGCTACTCATCCAAATTCCAAAGTTAAAAAAAAATAAAAAAAATTAACTGTTTTAAATACTTTTTGGTCTTTTTCTGAATAACTACATCCTAAACATTTCTTCAAACATGTAGTGATATACACTGGAGGGTAGCATACAGATTTTACTCAGACTTGCTGCCATTTCACTGCAACTCTAACACCCTGTGGCTATCACAAGAGCAAGAAGCCAGAGACAAGAAAAAGCTCAGCAGTAGCTGAATAAAATCACCATTTTACTGATAAACTGTTATCTTAGAGAATTACACCTAATGAATAGCTTCACATTGGGATTTGTAATCTTCCACATATCTACACTCATTTATAGCTTAGCCAGTAGATCAAATATGTTTGCTTTTCTAATTACTAACATTTCTATTTGTACTACTTTGTTTACAAGTTTAGCTGGACTGTTTTCCCCACTGCTCACAAAGGCAGCTAAACATGCAGCTCAGGATCAGCTGTTTGGGCAGTGAGGCCATGAATTAGCTCCTTATCACTGAACAGATTTGCATAAAAAAGTGTTCTAAAAATTAAAAGTGAAGCAAACATGACATACAACAGAGCAGTTTTAACTTTTAATTCTGGTTTCTTACAGTTTCAGTTGCATTTTATTTTGGTTAGCTGGATTGTGGATGAAGTCTTCTGCCCATTTAAAAAACGATGGCAAATATTCTTGCACTTCCTGCATGATCTCTGCTTGTTTCACATTTAAGTGATACCTAAAAAACAAAGCCATGCACATTAAGGAGACAACTATTAGATTTTGCTACTGCTACCAACAAGACTCTACTTCAAGTAACTGCAAGATTAATGGAAATAGCTGTCAAGTTTTATTAACAACCTCAAATTCTAGTGACAGATTCATTCAGATACAACTCAATCGATATCCTTAACTCATTAACTGACCATCCATTAAAAGAGTCAGAATATATTTATTTCTGATGTCAATTTTGAAGGACAGATTTAGCACAATAAAATCTACAGCACAGCAGATGTGATGAAGCAAAACTAATAGATTGCAAGAAAGGAGCACCAGACTCACTCATTTTTAAATGTCTATTCCTGTGCTTTATGCAAAACTGAGAACTCCTGAAAAATAAATAAATTCAATGACCATTTGCTTTTTTTTCTGAATACTCTGATCTGCTACTTGCTCTTCACATACATTTTGCCCAGGTTGAGACCATTGTAATTGGAAAGGAATCATGATCCTCTATGGGTGCTACAGATGCACAAGAAAGCAGAAATGTCAAACACAATCTAGTCTTATGGCATCAGGTAATTCAGTGCTGGCATTCACTGGAGACCACATCATTCTTCTCCAGTAACAGAGAAATACAAGTGGGTTTTTGTACACAAAGTCCATACAAGTGCAAATGATCACAGCCAGAAGACTTGGGCAACTTACTTGTTAAATTACAAACCCCCATATACAGTTACTCTAGAACCATAGTTCAAATTATAGGAGTAGCTCAGCAGGGAAGACAAATTAAATTACCTTATGAAATAGGGAATTCTCTTCCTAAGAAGATAACCAAGCAAGGTCATTTGGCAGAACACTGCCCCAGGACTAGCACTGTATTTTTCAACTAGAACTTGATCTGCTAGCTCACCCATTCCTACTCTATCTTCCAAACACAAGACACCTACAACACTACTTACATATCTTTGAGATATTTTTGTCCATACACAATTTTATTTGCTAGTTGTTCTACTTTTTCTTGTGCCAACTTGTTGGTTACTGACTGCTGGAAAATTTCATGAAGAATTGTGCCAAGGAGTGTTTGGTGGGAACCAGATTCTGAGCCCTGCAACAGATGTCAGAAAACAAACATCACTGGACATTTACACTCACTTCATGCCAACTTCTCTGTAACATTTCTGGGTTTTACTTGCTGCACATGATAGTCTGCTCTTATTTAAGTGCAGGATCAGAGCTTCCACCCCACTCATCTATTCCAACCTGTGAAAACAGCCAAACTGAAATGGATCTCTACTATTTTATATCACTTTTATTCCAACCCTAGTAATGTTAGGATGCAATCCTTATATGATTGACAGGTGAGAAAAAATCACAGATTAAAAGCAATCTTGAGCAAGTTTTTCCTGTGGACAGTATTAACAGCAGTATTCCCTAATCCAAATACCTTGACAATCTTAGATATTTTTTTAATGAATTGGTTTCCTGTTTGTTACCAACTCTGACAGAATTATTCCAAGGATCACCTTGGAGAAATCCATCCAACCATCACCTGGACTGGTCTCTGTAGACTCATAAAAGCTGAAAGCAGTAGTAAGTTATGACTTCTGCATGAATCACCACCACACTGAAATCTAACCACTGTGATTAAGTGCTTACTGGAATCTCTTACAGACCTGCACTCGTGGGTTGCACTCACAACTGGTGAGTAGTGTGGTCCAAAAGGCAGGGCCCTCTGTCTTATCCCTTCCAAATTATTATCTTATTCCCCTTACTCCTTTAATGAAAGGTTGACACCACAGTCCTAATCACTTGGTTTCAGTCACAAGCTCCCAGCCAGATTGTTTACAGGCATTATGATGCCCTTGCCCATTTGGATTTATGTACCTACTGCATCTGGCATTTCTCAGTTGAAAATGGTAGCCATTAAATCTCTGCCATCCATTCATCAGCAAGGACATGACCACAAAAAGCTTTTCCTCTTTACAAGTTCCAGCAGCTGTATTTAGCATCCAGAGTTAGTCCACAGCAATTAAGTGAATTGACTAGGTTTTTTTTCCCAGATTTTGACTTGTCAAGCATGTGAAAACATAACCACACTTGACTAAGAGCACATTCCTCAGAGGATTCATATCTATATAAAATGTGGCAACAGATTACCACAGAACGTTGCTCAAATTTTAGGTGGGAAGACTACTTCTCTGCCCCCTTACCTGTATTAAGAATACAGGATGATTTCAGCCACGACTGTCAACAAACATTAGAAAATCATCCAGGGACAGTTCCCATTCTAAGTTATTCCCTGTTTTAAACATTATGAATAGCTAATAATCACAGTTTGCAAACCAGCATCTCAGCGAGTTTTAATATTGCACTAAAACACTAGTCTCAGTGGAACCACAGCCCCTTAACAGGCTTGATGCCCTAGAATAAGCACTTACCCTAAACCTCTCACTCAGCACTGCTCTCCTCATACAGCGAATACTGTTGGATATTGTGGTGCCAGAAAGCAGCAGATCTGGGTAAAGAACCAGGTATCCAGACTGTTCATTTATGAGCCAGGTACCAGAAGTACACTCCCCTTCTAAATGAATGATGTCTCCTGGAACAACTGGAACAGACTCCCTGTAATGTAACACATTTGAACAACCATTTGCAAGCTATAGACACAATATTTTAGAAATGATACATTAATAGATTATATTCAACCAACTTGGAAACAGGTTATAGTGATTCTTTACAAAGTTAACCTAAATACATTCTAAAAGTGAAGAAAGGAATTTTTACTTACAAAACTTTGTTGAATCCTATCCTTACTTGAAAAATCTTCTGCAGTAGAGCTCAAGCTCAGACAATTTTAAGACTGTAGAAAACTCTACATTTGACAGGTACAACCTTGTGCATTTATATGTATTATGACAGTACAATACTTAAAACACTTCTAATTGTTGCAAGACAACACTTAAACAAAACAGCCTGATTAGAGCTTATTGTCTGGTTGTTTGTTAGTACAAAGACAAAACCTTTAGGTAGCAATATTCAGTCAAGGCAAGTTGCATAACATCAGTTCCCTCAAAAATAGTATCTATTAATATAATCTAGAGAGCTGGGTGAAGGTGAACTTCATGGAATTCAATAAGTACAAGTACAGTGTCCTGCATCTGAGGAGGAAGAACAACAGGCACCAGCACAGATTAGGGGTCCTCCTGCTGGAAAGCAGCTCGATGGAGAAAGGCCTTGGAATCCCGAGGGATAGCAAGTCAACCATGGCACAGCAACGTCCCCTTTTGGCCAGAAAGGCCAATGGCATCCTGGGGTGCATTAAGAAAACTGTGTCCAGCAGGTGTAGGGAGATTCTCCTCCCCCCTCTACTCTGCCCTGGTGAGACCATAGCTGGAATACTGTGTCCAGTTGGGGGCCCCCCAATTTAAAAGAGACAGGGATCTACTGGAAAGAGTCCAACGGAGGCTACAAGGATGATGAAGGGCAAATCTCTGTTCAGTCGTGTCCTGTGATAGGACAAGGAATAATGAGTACAAGCTGGAACACAGAAGTTACACCTCAACATGAGGAAAAACTGCTGTACTGTGAGGGTGACAGAGCCTGGAACAGGCTGCCCAGAGAGGCTGTGGAGTCTCTAGACACTTTCAAAACCCATCTGGATCTGTTCCTGTGTGACCTGCTCTGGGTGATACTGCTCCAGCAGGGGGGTTGGACTAGATGATCTCTAGAGGTCCCTTTCAACTCCTACCCTCCTGTGATTCTATGATTACACTAATCTACTGATAATATTATGTTAGATAATAGGTGTTTCAGGACTTCCTATCACTTTTAGGACAGTAAACCTCATCTCAAAGGCAACAAAAGAAAAAAAGACAACGATTCAGCATTTCACCCTTTTTTTTAGACATTTATATATTTTGAATGAATTACCAGCCATTCCTAAGAATGCACAGTTCTGTCTCCTCCAGGGACGGAGATGCTGTAATTGTCAAGTGTTTCTCAGGATCACTTCCATTTCTCTGTATTACACTGACTTCCAGCACCCGGTACCTGTTGTTCAACCCATTCCTAGGTATTGGGTCAGGGGAGTCAGTCACTTTCTTCTGAAAACTGAAGGAACAACTCATTAGAAGAAAAATATACTATGTGGTAACAGCCAACTCATATATATGAAGAGGAAAACTTGCAGTTATAAACCCAACCTTAACCCCCTTGAATTTTTATAGATCTTCAGTGAGGCTTTTCTAGCTCTACATAGGCAGAAATAGGAAATTTCCCTGGCAACATTTTCATATTGTCTTTTTGGATAACAGCAATGAAAAAGCATTTGGATATAGAAGATATAAAGGAGAGATACGCATTAAATAAGTAGCTATTCATTGCAGCTAATGCTTCCTTTTGGCGTCCACAAATTCGTATTCATTTTCAAGTTCATTATACTCGAACTGCAGCTGTGTGCTTAAGCCAAGGCTTGTATCTCTCTGAATATCGTAAAGCACCTAAGAACTCCCACAGACACGTCCATCAAACAGAGAACTAACTTCTCCCTCCAAGCTGAACACAAACAGAACTGATATTCATGGCTATTTTCCTCTGCTCCTGCTCCACGCCACGGGTTCCGACTGTAGTGGGCAGTCCGAGCTGCTCCTACCTCTCCCCAGCCCCGGGGGCCTCCAAGGCGCTTTCCCGCTTTCGCGCCCCCGGAGCCGCAAAGGCCGAAAGGGGCGCGAGGCGCGAGAGAACGGGAGCGCGAAATTCAAACTCCCGCTCCCGCGACGCCTCCGCCCAGCTCATCCTTCCCCCGCCTCGGCCGCTACCTCTCCGCCATCAGCAGCTTCTCTGCCGCGCACCCTGCTCCCCAGCTCAGCTGCGCAGCCCCGAGGCGAACGGGTCAGTATACGGAGATTCCCCCGCCGCCCCGCGTCCCTAAAGCCGCCA
>JANHGL010024202.1:0-14463 GCA_024611195.1 Ceyx melanurus
GCCCTAGTGTTCATGTTATTATTATTATTATTATTATATTATTATTATTATTATTATTATTGTGTGTGTGTGCATGTATGTGTTAAATGTCAGCTAACTCATCAGTGTTTTATAAAATACTTCAGTGGTTTGTATTTGTTGGGCCACAACTCACTGCACATCAGTCAGAGAATGAGTTTTCTATTCTGGACAAGAGAGGCTTTGAGTTTGAAAAACAAACTAGTGCAGCTATAGTGGCAAGTGTTAAGTGAGCCTCACTGCCTGATAAACACCAAGAACACTCCCATTTAAAAGAATAAATTCCTAAGAAAGTGAAATCTTTTTTTTTAACTGTTTAAAAAATATCTTCCTGTTTGCTGTGGGAGATATTTCACCATTAAGATGTGAGCAAACTGAGTATCTACTTTGCAGCGCTAGAAGATCTTCCTCTGTACTTTGGAAATTCTTAGACCTTAAGTAAGTATTTTAAAGCTAAAACTGGTATTAAAGGCAGTTCAGAAATCCCCTCAGGTGTCATTCTTCCATCCAACAGTAAAATGAAACAAATGTTCATTTTAATAATAAAAAGAAAAATACATAGAATGTTCTAAAAACAGAAGTCATAATAGGGAAAAAATCTTATGTGATCAATTGAAGATTAGAAAATGAAAGGTCAGTCAATTTATCTTGATTTTGTGTCTGAATTTTGCATCATGATATATTAGAAGTGTCAAAGAGGAAGTATTCCTTTCCTTGCAGCACTGTTATCAGAGTGGAATATTTGTATAAACTCATTAAATTTCGCATTTGGTCTTTGAGCCTTTTAGGATAAAGCAAAAAAAACGAGCAATGAAAAACCCACCAGAAAGTCTGTTGTAAGAGATATTGGTAATTTTGTGTTAGTGGGCTGATGCGAAGTGAAGTTCTGCATTTTTTTATCACAAAGCCTTAAAGGATTTAAACCAGAGATAAATACTGTTAGGTTCCTACTATGTGCTAGCTATGTCCTGATTAAATATAGTGAAGATAAAGTGCTTGTAGATCCATGTTCTTCAAATATGGTTTAAAGAGTTACATAGATAAAGCTGCCTGGAGGCCTTTGGTTGTTCTCCATGTAATCCATTATCTTCCCAAGCACACTCACCTGAACTCAATCACAGTCTGCTGTCGTATTATTGATGACAACAGTGCTGCCAGACTGCATGATCAAAGGGGCTGAGCATTAGAAATTGTATCTCAGATGACCTGCAGGGCTGACAGGAACTAGTGAAGAGGCAACGTCCCTGTTTTTAAAGGTCATGTTCACTCATTCAAAAAGAAATACAGAACTACATACACAGGATTTTACTCCGTGCTGATCTAATTGATATGTCCCAGCTTTTGCTCTGTGTGACTACCTTTTCTTCATCAAGAGGTTGTCTAAGATACAGCATTAACATTCTTAAATAACTTTCAGCTAAATTAAGATGTGATCACCATAAATAAATAGTTACTGATATGAAATTTTATATTTAGTTCAATTATTTATATTCTTTCTATACATGTGTAACTATGCATGCACATGAGTATAAAAAGGTAGATATTTTTTCTTTCATTTTTCTGGGTTTTTTTCCAATGGTCAGGCTGTTGTACCTGACATAGCTCAAGATGGACAGGTTTTACTTGCCAGTGTGATTACAACAATATATATTTTTATGAAGATTTCTTTCTTGGCAGAGCAACAAATACACCCTCAGTTAAATCACTTCCCAGATGTGTAGACATGGGACCAGAAAATCTAAGGCACAGAATTTGGCAAGGAATGTGAAGAATGACAAAATGGGTTTCTACTGGTACATTGCTCAAAAAAGTAAAATTAATACTAGCTAGTATTAGTAAAAACTAGCATGAAGAAAGCTCAGCAATTTTTTCCCCTTAGTTTTCAGTGTCAACCACTCCTCTCATTTAATTTCTTAAATAAAAACAATTATTATTTCAAAGAAAAATAAAAAACAAAACAATGTTTGCCTTAATGTAATAAAAAAATCCTAATATTTTAATAATTTTTTAAATCGTTTTTCAATTAATGTAACTATAGTCCTATAAGGCAAATATCTTATTGTCTTTCTGTTGTGTTTCTTTAAACACAGTTTATAGTTGCTAGAAATAAGTAAGAACAGATACAGTAATTTTCAGAAATACCAATTTTAAACATAAGGAATGGAAAAAAAAATCTTATTTCTTTGTTTATAAAACTAAAAGGAATCTATTCTAAAGTATACACAAGAAATACCAGTTAAAATAGCTATTTCAGATATGAACATCTCGTGATAGTGCATGTCAAAGCTAAAGACACATTTTCTGCCTATGAACCAGTAACCTTTTAATATAACCAAGTAACTACTGAATTTTCTGCCCTATATGTCTTGAGACTTCATTTGAATCTTAGAAAATACTCTGACTCTGACCTTTTCATGCAAGATAAGTCAAATGTGGTGACATTATCAAAATCTGTATTTTATTATTTTTATATTCATCACTTCTTAACACTGTATGAAAAAATGTTACCTTTTTTTTTTCTTCAAGCGCAATAAATTATTTTTGAATAAGCATCTTCAAATATTTATTGACTCTGCAAGGTATGTCAGTGCAGAAAAGCTTATTTTTAATACTGATTTCCACTGTTTATATTTCTATTTCACTAATAATAGTCCCCAAGTAACTGATATTACTGCAGATTTTTGTCTGGATTTCATAAATTTAATGTCAGAGGTACTAAAACTAGGAAAATCTAAGTAATTTAAGATTTTACAAGTAACAGACATGCATTTTAAAAAATTGAATCCAAGTTGAATCTACATAACTTCCTAATGGATAATGTTTTCTGTTGCAGTGATTTGCCAGAAGAAAGACAATATGAAGATTCCTACAAGCTATATTGGATATTTAAAAGCCTGAAAAAAAAACCAACTCAGAAGATAAATATGTAGATGCTAGCACAAATAACAGTGGTTTTTAAGAGATTTCCAAGATCATACGCAGTCAGTTTTCTAGCCACTGCAAAACACTGAAAGTTCATGCAGTTGGATAGTTAAAAGGAGAGTAACTTGAGGGTGTTTCAGTCTTTCAGCTTCATGCTGGTAAAAAGACAGAGTCAGTAATTGACAACAACTGTGAAGACAGATATCAATGATTTCTAAGTTTTTGTTATTCCAGAATCCATATCACACTGAATTTTAATCGCCTGTTTCTGCAGTTAGGAGAAATTATGAACTAAACCAATGACTTGCATGAGATGTGACTAGACAGTGGTTTTTGTTTGGCTTCCTTTTTCCCCAGGACATTGAGTGATTTACTTTAAGTTTCACTAGGTTTGAGATTTTCATTACATTTTTGCCTCCCTATAGGTATAAGAGCATACACAGCATTAAATTTTCCTTTGCTCTGACCAATGCCAAGTCAGGCACAAAGCCACGCAGCGTTATATATAATGGCACTTTCATATGGAAAAGCCTATGATAATTCAGAAAATGGTGAAGCCTGTTGAACAGAAGTTTCCTTTGATTTTTCCTCTTCTTTCCTAGTTGGAATATGGTGTCTGTTTTTATTTCTATGCCTTCAGCAATATTTCCAGCAATCCCATGCTGTCTGAAAGTCCTTATAAACTTCATGCAAATATCTACACGGGCATTTCTTGAAAGCCAAGCTACTCAACAAAGTGAGCTTTTATCAACGCGTTAAGCTGCTAATAAATGAAGAATGTTTATCCACAGAAGAGTTTCAAAGAGTGTTTTGATGATGAGCTTTCTTTCTTTCCCTCTTGCAGCTGCCCTTGCTCGCAGAGGAGAGCTGGCAGGCTGGGCCAGGCTTGCTGCCAGGGCCGAACGAGGAGGAGGAGGTGGGCAAGGTTTCAGTGCAGGTGTTCCTTTAGAACTTGCTGTTTGATTGCATCCTAAACTGTATCTCTGAAAGTGAGGCTGCTTTGTTTTGTTATGTGCTATTTTTAAATGGGACAGAACCCCCAGAAAACATTTGCACTTTTTTTAGATGGCTACTTAGAAAACAAAAATCGAAGTTAACGAAGAGAAGGACCAGCAATAACCTATAACAGAATCATAGTGACCTTCTATCTTTTCAGTCATGCTGCTGAGGACATTCTCTTCTATAATTCATAAATAATCATACTGAATGAGGAGAATTATCCATACCCTTAACTAAATAATGATGGACAAAAAGACATTAAGTCTAAAAAAATAATTTCATAGAAGTGCAGCTTGATAATAGCTACACGTTGGTAGAAAGAGCTTTTCAACACTTGGGTGTATTCCACCTTCAAATAGAATTTGAATTGCTATGCTGTTCTCAGTGTCTGCTCTTTCAGTTTTGTTATGAATATAGCTCCCAGAAGAGAACTGAAAGATAATTTCTTCTCTCTCATATTTTTCTTTCTTTTTTTTTTCTTTTTTTCTTTTTGAGAAGTAGTGTTGTTACTATTTTCTTTGTGGGTGATTAATGTTTTTAGCCTTTGTTCCACCTACTGTATACACCGATTTCATTCTGGCTGAAATTCCAAGGCAAGTACTCAGAAAAAAATCTTTCAAGCTTGAATATTGATCATTCCCTTCATTAATCAACAGAATTGATAGTTACAAGACAAAGAGAGCATAGCTAGAATATACCACAAGTAAGGATTTAAATCTACAATAAATCTAATTTCCAATAAAGTCTTAACGGTCAATTAACCAGATAAAACACATTATAATATCCACATAATATAATATTTCAATATTAGGTATTTCCTACCTGAATGCTTAGAAGTACTGAACATCATCACAAAATGTCTACAACGATTTCAGCATTCACCTGGAGGTGCATCATGAGTTGATCTCAGCAACAAAACACCATAGAGATCTCTCCCCCAACCTGGGGAACATGGGAAAGAAGTGGAAGAGTAAAGGTAAGGAGACTTATAGGTTGAGATAAAAGCAATTTAATAACTGAAATCAAAGTAAAATAATAATGATAGCAATAAGAGAATGTTATATGATAAGGAACATGCCATTGTTCAGTTTGGGTCTGTTGCCCTGCATATGCTTCCTCCCAGCTTCCTTTGTACTCTCACACTAGGAAGACATGGGAAGTTGAAAAGTTTGACTTCCTAGCAACTGAAATAATCAGTATATCATCAGCATTCTTCTCATACCAATTACCATGCTGAAACCAAACCAGAGCACTATTCTAGCTACTAAGAATTAAAATGAGCTCTATTCCAGCTGAAAGCAGGACAAGGTGAAAGTTTTTAGCTCTGTATTCTCACTGCTGCACCAAACTACTCAAAAGGAAACAGAAACTGATCATGTCCCTTTATCTGTATTTGCTCTGCTGTGATGTGATACCCGGGTGGCACAACTCAGGTATTGACCTTTCTGTCTTCTGAGGAGTGGTACAAAAAACAAACAAACAAACATACTGGTAATATAGAAATGGATTTGAGTATTTTTGCTACTTAAAAACAACTTAGTTTTAAATTTATTACAAAATCATAAAGCTAACAAGTAAATCAAGTAAATAGAAGGATAAAAAGTATTTTATGACTTTTTCAGCAGAACAATTAAGCACAAAAGAGTAAAAAAAATCTTCTGAGATTTGTTTGTCAGAAAGTATGTAATTCAAATGTATTTTTGTATTGTCTATTTCTTTTGCATCTATCAGCTTCAATGTTAAAGCTAAACAAGTTAATACTCTTTTTGAAAGCTGACAAAAGGCAGCAAACCAAGATTATGTGTTGCCATGGTCATAGATTATAACTGTTTCAGAGAACAGAATTAAAGTAGTAGAAGGATCTCCAATGCAGCAAATAAATTCCACCGACTGCAAATTGAAACTAGACAATTTTAGATAGAAACTGAGCATACATTACTTAACAAGGAAGAAAACTGTCAGACAAACCTATTACTCTCTTGCAGTGACTACTCCAGTACATTAAAATTTTAAATTATGACCTGATACAGAAGGTAGAGGTACTTTCCATAATCAGAATTGTGTGAATAATGATATTTTCAAGGTGATAAAAATCCACCCGATCTGAAAATTTTCCATTTGGTTGCCTAAAGAGAAAGATAAAACACACAAGTTTATTTTTCCTTTTGTTCCTATTTTCTCTAAAGGCACAGCAAAAATAAAACAAATGGCTAGGTATAGCTACTTGGAACAGGTTTGACAAGGAATACTTGCTCTTGTTTTAAGCCAGGGATTCTGGCCATTGTCATGCTGATGTTGGAGTGTGACTGATTTGGTTGCACAGTATTTTGCCTAATGAATGTTTAACTATCTGAAGAAAAATAAACACTCTCAGAGAGCAGTGAAGAAATGTTGCCATTCTCACCACAAAAATATTTATAGGTAACTGTTTATTTTATAAAGAAAAATAATTTTGTTGTTGAGTGAAAGTAAATGTGTACCAGAACACTATTCCTAGTGGTATTGAACTGTTGTAGTCTGATAAAGAAATTAGTTACAGTCTGAATAGCCAAATTACTCTAGTTTGGGTTTTGTTTGATTGTTTTAAATTCAATAACTTAAACTAATAAATGTTATAATCAGAAAAAAAGATTGTTTTAAGAAAGAATGGAATTTTCCTAACTCACATAAGTGAGTTATAAGTCAAGACAAAATACAGCAATATAACATTTTAAACTGTTTTTCTTGTTTAAAAAATATTCTTTTCTTACAGAGATATCAACAGCAGTTTTATTACATTGCTATCTAAACAAATATTGAATATAAGATATATAAATCTAAGCATATAATATGTTTTAGGGTAAAATACTTATCCAAGCAAAAATTTCATTAGGTAAGTCTAGTGGAAAAGGTTATTAAACACTTTTCTGATATGCTGATCGGATAGTGTCCTTGGACTTGTTCAGAATAGAAAACTTCAGTGTTGTAGGACAGTAGCAACACTATAAATCCCTACTGACCTTTACTGCATTTGAGGAACAAAAAGATTAGGTGAACCTTAATCTTTGTCTCACAACTAAAATAGGAATCACTGAGCCCATTACTACCTGGAAAAGGAAAAAGAGCCTGTGTCTGTACTGGGCACCTGCAGCACCATCTTCAACCAGGATGCTTTGCTGTTCCATACACCTGCCACTGCTGAGGACATCTGAGACCACAGCACCAGATGGGATTGCTTGGTGAGAAAAAATGAAGTTCACAAATTATGAATATGTTGAAGATTAAAATCTTGAAATGACAATCTTCTACTTATATTTTACTTTTCAATGTCTGGGAAACGAGACATTTCTGAAGAGGTGTTGGGAGAAATATGGCAGGCTGTCATGTGGGGACAGAAGGTCAGTTCTGCTCGCTGAAGTCTGATTACAAGCACTAAAAGGTGGTACATTGTGTACGAACTTTTCCATGCATTTCTAAATGTGTCTTGCACAATATTTTACTATTGAAAACTACCAGCTTAGCTTGGAATGGCTGGTGGCTATCTTGTCACATTGCATTACTCCAAAATCGAAGGCAGTGAGTTCAGAAAGATGTAGAAACTGAGAGGGAGATACCATTTGCTTAAAATTGAAAACTATTCTTGTTATCTCTTATTACATAGTGTTTTAATTATTTTCGGGCAAATATTTAACCATGAAAATATACTACGTGTCTTTAGAATATAGTTCTAATGAGATACAGATAAAGTAAGGCATAACATAATTTAAAATATAATCATTTATCCTAGCAAGAAAATCCATGTCATGTCAGATAAATGCCTAAGCTTGTCTATTGTAAAAGGAAAGAAATCCAAATCCTAGGCAACAGAAAATGTTATATCTGCATGTTTGTCTGAGTGTCTGCTTTCTCTCTCTATTTTGTGTCTGACTCAGAGAGAAAATTAGATGCTTCCATCTATTGTGGATGGAAATTCAGTACATTTTCATGTCAAATGAATAAAATTGAATTAGATCAGAATTTCATCACTCCATTTTGCAACACCTAGGCAAGATTTAGAATTTTGTAAGCCTGCACTCCCTTGCTCCTATGACTTTCACATTTCTGACTGCATCTAGGCTGAACAACAGGAGTGAGGGAGTTAGCACAGTTACCAGTGATAGGGTTTAGCCCAGCTGATAAAAGCTATTTTGAGAAAGAAATGTAAGACATGTCAGTGGAGGCTCCTCTCAAAGAGCTCTGATACAAAACCAAATAGGTCTTCTTCACTGTGATTTGGAGCAGCTTTTGAGTCTGTTCTGTTTCATCCCCATCTGAGGTATTACATCTACGTACCAGGCTTCAGTCATGAATCTGGTTATCCCAGTTCCAGTCTGTGGGTATGGCTTCTTGCCTGGACTTTGGCACTGCCCTGTCACCACAGTCTTACCAAGAAGTCAGCATGCCCAGCCCAGCCCAGCCCTGCTCCCTTGCTGGGTGCTATGGAGCAGTGCCCCGGATGGGGATGAACTGCAGGGGCTGCCCTTCAGAGTGCACTATCAGAGATGTCCCCACAGACACCCCTGCAGGAGGTGGCAGGCTACATTCCCAGCGTGAGGAGACAGCATCTCTGTTCCCAGTCCAAGCAGATCAGAGACCTTCTCAACTCAGATGTTCTGGGCATTATTTTTGCTTCTCTGACAAGCTTTGAGAACTTCTCCAGCTACTCCATATTGACTTTAACATGGGCTTAGCTAACATCTTACGTTTAGGTGCCTACTATTGTATCTTTATACCAAGCTGAATCCCAGTCATCTCTTGCAGACAGCTGAAATGAAAGTGTCTGAATCTGGAATTGATTTCACCTCTGAAGGCAGTGACAATGGACAGTTTTTTCAAGAACCTTTCTTCTGAGGAAGATAGAGGGTCAAGGTCAAGGATTTTCCTATTTGTTTGTTTTGGTTTTTTTCCCAAATTCTCCTCAAGAACTACAATACTGCTCAAACACTAAGGAGTAGCAAACATGCTTTTAGAGTGCTAACTTGTAGTTTTCAAATGGCCGTATTCAGCTGCTCCTAAGTAGACAGATCTCGGTAGTCACTCAAGATCTCCATGGCAGTGTGTACATGTGTCTGGTGACAGCTCAACATGGATGTCTAAGGTAACCTCAAGCATCTCAAATGGCAGCAGGTGTTTGTGCATGGGAACTGCTCCTCTATAGAGAGGAAACATGCCACTCTCAGACAGTGCCCTCTCTGGTGATTGCAGAGGATAATTACCACTTGCCTTATTTTCCCAAGTCTCAATTATTAACATTTCCATTGTTCAAGCATACTGGGAGAATACATTTTCTTGCTAGGGTGCTAGAGTTCAAGCAATTGAAAGAAAGTGCTTTTCAGTACAAGAAAAAAAAGATTTCTAACATTAAATTTCAGGTATGATAATTACATAATTTGTCTGAGTGGGGTGAACATCATCTGTACAAAACTGAAATGCTGTAAGCTGAAGTCAGAAATGTTCTACTGCTAACCAAACATCTAATTATGCAATTTTCAAACTATATATAAATTTCCAACATAAAAAAAAATAAAATTCCTATGCTTAGGCTGATAAGAATAAAATGTAATTCACTGTGTATTTAGGTAATTTCTGTATATATTGCAATAGATTTCTCATTGATTGATCCTGCTCTAGATGCTCCCAAAGACATAAAAACAGGCTTCAGTCTTTCCTGTTCTATTATAATTATCTTGCCTCTGGAGAATTGTCTTGTACTTTGAATGATCCCTGTGTATTAGGACATTTGGATGACTTCTTTTAGGGGCTTTAAAATAATAATTGTTATTACACTTCTGCCTCTTTGGTTATTTCAGAATGGCTGGTTTCTTGTAGGCAGCTGAGTGGCTGCATATCTACTACATATATCTACTTTGACTGCCATGAAACCTCCCAAGCTGACCATATTTTGATGACTACCTGTTTTTAGTTTTTGCTTAAATTTGTACAGTTGTGCAGTGGAACTTATAATGCAAGATTAATTTCTTTAACCAAAAACAGTGATAGGAATAAAAAAAAGAGCTGTTTTGTATAGAATGAATTATCCCTGACCACAAAGTAAAATAAGCACAGATTTTAGATTTTTTTTTTTCTTTTTTACAAATTAACATTTTCTGAACAGGAAAACATATCTTCATTAAAATATATAAACAGGTCTGCTGATACTGTGTGTATTCTAAAAACAATGTTTTAGGAGTAACTGTTGACCTGGTTATGCTGTACACACCATGCAGCACAGTCTATAACAGAACTCAGAAGCTTTCCTTTCCTTTGAAAATACAGCAAACTCTGAACTAGTTAAGTTTCCATAAATTCCTGTATTTTATCTTAGACAGTGAATTCACCAAAGGTGAGGAAATGTGACAACATCTTCTTGATTAGCCTGGAGACATCTGGAAAGTAGAAAAAATAATAAATAATTAAGTCTACAATTCTGTTTCTCTGTTCTGTACTTCATGGAATTCTTAATACTGTTTTGTTATCATTTATCCTGACTTACACACCACAATATTATCTTTTGGGCCCATATGTTCTCATATTTCAAATTCCATCCCTCCATTCTGGCTAGCTAAAAACCTCCATACTGAAAGCTCCCTGTGTTGCCAGCTCCTTTTTGTTTATATGCATGTAGGTATTGACTAGAACTATATTCTTTTTCTTTTTTTTTTTCTTTTTTTTTCTTTTTTTTGTGTGTGTGTTATTCTAAACTATCAGGGGCCTTACTATCTGTGACTTCAGGAGATAGAAAACCAGGAAAGAAGCCAGCCACTGAAAGGCTGTGCATTCGTTTTTATCACTTCTTCACTACTGGTTCCGGCTTCTGCTTCTGTTTCCTTGGAAACAGATATTGGGCAAATGAAAGCAAAGTAAGGATTTAAAAATACTGACTTCAAAACCTGCTGCTTATTCTATTTTTTTCTGGATCCTGTCCTGAAGAGCAAGAATGGAAATGCTTAGCAAACTACCACTGTATGGTAACATTGCTGCATCATGGGTACCAGGGAGATCTTTGGTGCCTCCTTCTGCCTTGTTTGCTTGTATCTTCCCAGAGTACAACTGTATGGGTACAGAGAGTGAATGAAAAGTGAGTGGGAAAATGGCCAGAACCATCAGCAGAGAGCAAGACCTCTCTGTCACATTCAGCTGCTGTATGAGCAATACAGTTACCTTTGTAGGATTGTTCACAGGCATTAGCAAGTGCTAATTTCTGATACAGCATTTCAATTGTATCTTTACCAGAAATATAAAATGTAAAAAACCTTTTCCTAATACAAGAAATTAGATCATAAAAATATACTAAAAATATACTAAAATATAAAAATATACTAAGAATGAAATGGATTTATTTTACTTGAATCTGATGTGATTGGGCAATGATCCATGATTTAATGTTTCTG
Source organism: Ceyx melanurus (assembly GCA_024611195.1). NCBI lineage: Eukaryota > Metazoa > Chordata > Aves > Coraciiformes > Alcedinidae > Ceyx > Ceyx melanurus. Next base: position 11,349 of record JANHGL010024202.1, read on the forward strand.
TTCTGTTATTATAATATGTATGCTTATCTGAAATGTATCTGGACCTTAATTCAACAGCTCTAGCTCATTACCAGTGCTCATCTTTTCTGAAAGAACACTTCTATATTCTTTAGGCCAAAAAGCTAAATAACCTGGAATCACCTTCATCTGTTCATCTTGTTATACCTTTGGTGGTCATTTTCAATCATATTAAAATAGAACTTGCTTAAGGAAAGCAGGATTTTGGTTTGTTGTTTCTTTTCTTTTTTTTTTTTTTTCTTTTCTGTTATTTTTTTCCATGCAAGAACAGGCTGCTGAACTAGAAATCATATTCCAATGATAACAAAAAGCATGCTTTGCATTTCCTACTAGAGAATAACAGCACCTAAACCCATAAAAACTTCAAATGGGGAATAACAGAATGCAGAAATAATGGTTAGCTAAACAGAAACATAGCATCATAGAATGGTTTGGGTTGGAAGGGACCTAAAGGATCATCTAGTTACACCTTGCACTACACCAAGTTGCTCACATGCTTCCAGGGATGGGGCATCCTCAACCTCTCTGGACAACCTGTGCTTCAACACCCTCACAGTAAAGATCTTTCTTACATCTGATCTAAATCTAGCCGATTTCAGTATAATAACTTGCCTTATCATTACATACCTTTGTGAAAAATCCTTCTCCAGATTTCTTGTGAGCTTCCCTTGGATTCAGACACTAGAATGTCTCCCTGGAGCCTTCCCTTCTACATTCTGAACAACTCCATCTCATTCATCCTTTCTTCCCAGGAGAAGTGTTCCAACCCTCTGACCATCTTCATGGCCATCCTCTGGACTCACTTCAGCAGGTCCATGTCATTCTGGGGGCTCCAGAGGTGAACATAATGTTCTAGATGGGGTCTCATGAGGGTGGAGTGAAGGGGAGGAATAATTTCCCTTGACCTGCTTGTCAAGCTTCTTTTGATGCAGCCCCAGATACAGTTGGCCTTCTGGGCTGCAAACACACATCGTTATGTCATGACAAACTTCTTATCAACCAACATCCCCAAGACCTTCTCCACAAAGCTGCTTTCAATCCATTCATCACCCAGCCTGTATTTGTACTTGTGGTTGCCCCAACACATGTGCAGGGTCTTGTGATTGATCCTGTTGAACTTCATAAAGTTCACATTAGCCTACCTCTCAAACCTGTCAAAGTCCCTCTGGGTGACATCTCTGGATGACATAGAAGGGCAATTACATAATTCTCCTCAAATGAGTGAATTAATAGCATGAATACAAAATCTTCCATTTCTATTATTCTAAGGGATGTAAAAGCATTAATCAAGTGTTTTATAGCTTCAGGCACAACCACTGTGTTAATGTTCTGCCTAAGACCTAAAACCTCTATTGATATCACACAAGCTGCAGATGTGGGCATGTTTATCTGAACTAGAATTAACTTCAAAGGAAAGATGATTGACTAAATAGCACTGAGGCATAATAGCTTAAAGTACACTTGTCATATTCAATGCAAATTCTGGAAACAACAAATAGATACTTGTCAAAACTTGTCATTTGTATGCTGTTGCATGATGATAAAATGCACGGTGTTTTAGGTGTCTCTTGTCAACAGTATGTAATTAACTGTGGCTACATTTAGGTAGTGTTTTTGCTGAGAAGATCAACAGCTCTGATTCTCTCTGCAGGGAACATGTTTGTTTAGCAAGGTTCTTAGGTTTTCCGAAGCTCTGTCGTCTGGTTCTCTCCAGGGGTTTCAAAGTAATCATCCCCTTACTCCAAGGAACTAGTAACAAAACCAAAACATACCAAAAATTAACAACTGTACAAACTCATGGAAACATATTTGGGGTTTTCATCTTGTACTAAAATCTTCTGTTAAAAGCAGTTTAATCCCAGCCTTTGTTATGAATTACCACTCAATTTATGCTGTAGCAAAATGAAAGTCTTGTGCAAGATTATATGATGCTTAAGTGAAATCCAAATCAAATCCAAATCAAAAGAACAGCCTTTCATTTAACCATAGGAGCCAAAAGCACATACAATAGGCTTCTGGAGAGCTACTTCTGATTCTTGTAAGATTATAATAGCTTCACAGCAGAAATATTATTTATTAATAGAGAATGTAGGCAACTGCAATTTGCAAGTCACTATCAGTCACAGCAACTTATTCTCAATAGAATCTAGTTTTCACCAAAAGCTAGAATAGCTAGTGTCCAATTCTATATTTGCATTGTGCTCTATATGAACGCTAACTGTGACAATGAGTTTGATTAGTTTCCTGCATTTTGCTATTCTTAGTTACCTTTTCTGAACTCAAAGTTCTTCTTACCTCTTCCCGCACGTGATACCAACCTGACTATTCTGTCTCTAAAACATGAAGAAAGAAATAAAAGGGAATTGGACATTGATATATAACAAGGGAAGGTCAAACTAGACGGTCTCATTAAGTCAGTGTTGCTCACAAATTGTTTTTGCAAGATCATGAATTTTGGTCTAAAAAGTATTGCTTTGATCATCATACATAAAACAGCAACTTCCTGTGGGTTGCTATTTTAACACTTTGAAAGACTACTTTTGTGGATGGATTTGACTGGTTAAGTCTATCATTATGAAAATCTGAATGCTGCTTGGTTTTGTTGCATCACAACAAAAGAATGACTCACCAAAGCACATATTTATAGTCAAGCTGATGTTACTTAAAGAAATTGTGTCCTTACAAAATGTAACTCTATAACATTTATCTTATCCCATATCTAATTATTTTGCATGTTCCATATACTTATTATATACATATTCCATTTCATATATCAATTCTCATATTGCCAGAACTTACACCTCTTTTGCTGTAGATCTTAGTCTGGAATATTGATTAAAAATAGGTTTCACTGCAATGATAATGAAGTATGGATGACAAAACATGAAGGAAAAAAAAGAGATTATGGCATTTTCTTTTCTGGAGCTGAGAGAATACTCTTCAATGATGCTGATGATAAGAGGGAGAAACTTGAGCTGCCCTAGCTTCCCATCAACTCAGAAATCTCTCTTTTGATATAAGCTCACTCTCTGCATTGTTGCTATCACTCCCATCCTCCCAGAAGTAAGAAGGTTCAGATCCAGCAGTCAGCATTCAC
>JANHGL010024202.1:14563-34638 GCA_024611195.1 Ceyx melanurus
TAAAACCAAAATCTTCAACGTGCTTTCCACAGAAAGTATCCCCCAAAAATGAGATACTCAATAGGATTATTAGAAATCAGAAAGTAATTAGAAATCTCTGTCCCAGGATCCTGGTTTTGGATCTCCTTCCTCCCCATTTGTTTACTTCTCTGAAGCACATTTCCTTTTTTGACACTTTTCTCTACATTTCCAGCTGGAAAAATTCAATAGTAGCAGAATTCAACTACAGACAAATGCTGGTGCTGTTAGCCCCTCATAGAATTCATTTGGGAATATTTGAAGGGTGAGTTATTCACAAGAAAGTAGAAAATGCCCCAGTTGGAATGGAGATGTTTGGCCAACAAGTGTTTTGAAATGCTCTTTTTAATGTAAACCCAGGGAATTTCTCTAAATACATATTTCTCTTGTCAGCTACATTTTTTTTATATTTTTTTTTTTATTAATTAATGGGATGCTAGTGAAGGTTTGCTCAGTATCTGCCCCAGCTGTGGACAGCCTTTATCCAGGAGAAGCCCCTAAGCTGAGATTTCTGTAAACAAGCCCTGGTCAAGCTATGGAAACAGGTGAACCTGGTGATGTGGCACCTTGTGCTTGCAAATAATTTGTGAGCAGACAATGATGAGCACACAAAAATCAGATGCAGAGCAGGAGTGGATGAAGTGTCCCACAGCCTAGAAGAGCAGCCCATGATCTGGGGGCTCTCCTGTCACGTCCAGCAGCTGATGCACAAGATGTACTCACACCATTTTTCTGTTCTGCATCTTAACACTGCTTGGAATCACACACCAGTGTTTGGCCACTTCCAGGAGAAGGAAGACTTCTCCATGCACTATGTCCATCATCACCATTAGTTTCACAACTATCAAGCTTCTCATGCAATGAAATACCATCAGAGGAGACAGGATGGAAGAGAAGATGTCCCAGATTCTAGTTCCACCTCCAAGGTATGGAGAAACATCATCTTTCCTATCTTCCTTGGCTTACTAGCCCATACAAAGATGAAAAGAGAAGCCACTGCCTTTAAAAGGCTGACAACTAGAACTATGACATTATGAAATTGGTAATGCAAAAAATGTTTAAATATCCTCCCTGCAGAGCTGTGCTGACTAAGTCAGGTAATCACTAAGGGGTGCACAACCATTTTATGGGTCATCAAGTGATAAAGCTAATATGCTGCTTAAACTCCCCAGGAGAGAGGTCTCATTTGGTTGCATCAGGCCATTACACAGAGCTATAAAAAATGCAATTGTTTGATTTGCCTAAATACAGGTGAGATGTAATAAAACCCCTTATTTGCCATCCCTCACTGTGTTACGGCAATCTCAAAGCAGGGACTGACCTTTTTATTTGACTATGAGCCACTATTCTTACCTACAGTACCACAGATATAAAACTTAAGTATGTTTATGAATAGACATAATCTATTAATGCCGTGGGGAGGGGTGAAGGGGAATAAAAATCAAGAGGAGGCCTTTTCAAGATGAGGCCACACAGACTGGGAACCGTGATTTCCTCGAGTTCACATTGCTATCTTCAAGGTTGGGGGAAGGGAGGGAAGAGGACAGGGGAGGGCAGCATGCTCTTGGTTAAAGGGGGATCGGATCTGAGCATCCCAGACGCCAGAGCATAAAGGTCAAAGAGTGAGAAATAAAAGCGTTCACCGGTGTGGTGGGGGAGAAAGAGAAAAAGAGAAGGACCCTGAGAACATTACATCTTGATCAAGGAATGACTGATAATATTCCAGCGCACCATCTTTCAGGCCCCTCGTTTGATGACAAAGCACGGCCAACATCCCACATCCATTATCCGCTTCCCTCCCCGAGGCGAGCGCATCAATAACGCTCCCTCTGCCTCTCGGTGCCGCCGTCCCCCCGTCTGCGCCGCGGCCGCTGCCGAGGGCTGGTGGGCATTTCCATACAGCCCCGCGCGCATCATTACAGCCCAACAATCTTTCACCGCTCGCACAGCAGCGGATCCTGCTGCTACAACAGGAGCTGTGGGTTTAAACCCTGCCTCTCCTCTGGGGATGCTCCATCCATCCATCTATCCATCCGTCCCAGGAGGGTTGAAGGGAGAGCACAGGGGCTGCTCTTTTATCCTGTTAAGTCCATCTTTCCTGCCTTTACACATGATTACAGGGAAAAAAAAAACAACAAAACCTTCTGGCATTTTGGTACAACTACCTTTTTTTTTTTTAATTTTGTTTATATTTTGTTTTTTCCTCCTCCTCACTTTTTAATTAACTAAAATCCTCACCCATCCAAGAGGGTGAACAGTTCAAACACAAATATCTTTAAACATGTTGCCATAATTTGGCTGGATTAACGATCTAGTTTGTTCAACCATCTGCTCCCCTCCAAGAGAAGACTTGGGTCCTGACACACATGGTCCCATCAGCCCATTGGCCCACACCATGGTCTTGCTCATGCTTTGATTTCCTCCCAAAACCCAGCAATGGGCTGAAAACCCAGGGTCAGGGGTAGGTCTGAACTCACCAGAGTGAAGACATAATGAATGGTTTTGTTTGGGAAGGAGGTGACTTAGACACAATGCTGGGAGACTGGTGTGGCTCTTCTTGACAAAGTTTCAGAAGGGTTCTCAAGCCTGCAAGCATCAACAGTGAGAATTATGTGAAATAATTGACTATGGACCTTTCCCAAGGCTGCAGACAGAGAAGAGTTGCAACTGAGGTATTGTCAATGTGATGGAGACAAAGAAGGTACCAAGTGAGTGGAACAGATTTGGAAGATGCATTGGTGACAGTTCTATCACAAGTTAGAAAGACCTGAAGTAGACATGGTAACCCACCTGGCTTCTCAGCAGCCTTAGGTGGCTGCTGGCCGTTGCTTCTGTGTCTGTATTTTGTCTTTATTCAGGCCAAAGAAGAACAGTTTCAGGTGTGGTGAATAACAAAATGGATGCAGGACATGTAACAGAGGCAGCTCTTCCACCTCTGCCATGCCAAGTCCAAAACCAATCTCCCCTACAAACTGGAGCCTGCACAATTCCCTTTCTCCCTCTGCAGAATTCAACCACCGCCTGACTGATCTTGCTGTTGTTCATCACGGGTGACCCAACAAGATAGCTGGTGGTGGAAACCAGAGCACACCTAAGAAAAGCAGCAGAGAGCTTTCCTTCAAATTACTGGTTCAAATCCCAGCAGGATCAGTGGTGGATTTGAAACTAGATCAGGTAAGTTCCAGGCAGCTTCGTGAGCTGCAGGAAAAGATTAGTTAGTTCAAGTCTTTTAAAAACAAAAACTCAGCACATTGGGAAAATTTCTGTCTCATCACAGAGTCCCCCGTTCACTCCCAGGATAAATGGGAGCAATTCCAGGCAAATCAGCTGCCAATGCCTGTAATGCACCTTTGATGGTGTTACATAATAAATAGGGATTTTTTTTTTTTTTTAGAGGTGAGACATCCACTGCAATGAAAAAAAGAAACAAAAAGTTCCTAAAAACATCCCAGACCCACTAGGGCTTTTGTTGTTTTATTTTTCTCTTGAAGGAATGCAGGGGAGCTCAGCCCATTCCTCCTGCTTTCCTAATTACAGGCTTACATCACCTACTTGCGGTGATTACAGCCAGGACTCAGCCATCACATCACCACCTCTACAGCCACCAACCTTTCCCCTCTGGCAGGAAAAGATGCGATATGTGGGACCGAAACTTGTGCTTAACATGGACAGGTGCAAGGCCAGGTAGACTCCAACCTGTTGCCTGCTCCAGAATGGGCTGAGAGGGAAAGGTCAGCTGCAGCAGAGCAGAGAGCAAAGTAAGCCAGTTAATAGAAAACCTGTTTCTAATTGCTTGCTGTATTACAGCTATACCTTCAACCACCTGAGACCACCAGGAACCCATTCAAAGCCTTGCTTCCTAGCTTACAAATAAGCCTTTCATGTTTTATTATAACCCTGCCTGTTTTTGCCTTCATTTATGTGCGGGAGAAAACGGCTGCTTTGCTAGCCTTGACACACAAGGGGACTTCTTTTATTTTTTTAGACTTATTTCCACATACATTGCTTTCAGAAACCCTCAGCAGATCCTGTCCGGATCCCTGTGGCTTGATGTTCCGTGCACAAGCGGCTGTATGTGACACACTGCCAGCACCCTGGGAGAAGGTTTTCCATCCTGGCTTGCTCTGTGTTCTCCTGGGCAGTGAAATCAACAAGCCAGTGCTCGTCACAGCTTGGTGGTGTTGGCTTTAATTGCAGTCTTAAGTCCCTTACCTTCAGGACTGCAGGATCTACCAGCGTGTGGAGAAGGTCCAAGGAGCTCCACCAGAGCTCCCTGCACTGGTGGCTCTTACCACAGCCTCTCACTTATGCCCAAGTCCATGCAACCTCATAAAACATCATGTGTGTGTTCCCCATAATCCCATCCTATCTTCATCCAGTACCCTTTGCAATGTGACTCAAGAAATGGGTCAGGGAAGGGTTGGGATGTAAAGCAGGAGGAGCACCAGAGCCAACCCCAGCTGACTGACTCAGCCACAGAATATTTAATCTCTTGCCCATCGGCCTTTGGGGGTTTAACTCCTGTGGAGAGCACCACGAGCAGGCTGAACTCTCCTCTAATGTCCTAGGATCCCAACATATGGGTTACCCAAAAGCCCCATATTTCTTCCACGAGATGGCAGATCATGGCCAGGCATAGAAGGGAATTTCATCCTATCCCCAGAGCAGCACCCTGGCACTGAGCCCCTCTCCCCTGCCTGATTCACCTTTCCCTTGACAGCTGACACCTCTGACAGTGAATTCCTCATCACCCACTATTAATATTTCATAGCAGCAGTCAGCACCGGGATGGCTGCTTCAGAAACACAGGTGGACCATCCAGATAGCCTGAGCATTACAAGGATTAGGGTTACTTCTGTACCATGGGGCAAGGCTTTTTACTGTTTTTGCTTGGCATAGTTCAAGGTTATGGCAAAGGGCACCTGCCAGCAGCAGCACCTTGCCCTTGGTTTTCAGGCAGATGTAATGGGAATCCACCAAATGACAGCCAAACCCAGCCATGCTCAGAGCTTAATCCTGAGCCCCAGCCACCTTGTCTCTGCCTTTTCTTTTTTTTTTTTTCTCCCTCTTTTTTTTTTTTTTCTTTTCCCTGTTATTTAAATGATTTTGAGCAAGAAAGTAGGCCATGAAAAAGGGGGTAGCATTGTTTTAATAATTAGCAATTATGATCGCTGCAATATTAATTGCATATTTCCATAGCAAACACCTCCCTGGAGGGAAAAAGTGAGCGGTGGTTAGAGACCGCCGAAGCCTAAAACTGGAATTCCTGGGAACAGGGAGGGGGGGAAGAGGGAGAGAGAGAATGAACTTCTTACATTCAAGTAAATTACTACAGGGATTCCTTAGAAACCTTTAATTAGCCCTGCTCTGCTGTCGCATTGATTGGTCTGAAACTCATCAATTATTCAATGGCAGCAGCTCTTTCTCTCTCTTTTTTTCTCCTTCTTTTTATCCTTTAGGTGGAAGAGCCTGTTCTTAACCTGCTGGGGCGTTTCTGTTTCCATGCCATCGAGCCACAGGCCAGGAAACTCAGCTCGATTTCCAACTTCCAGCCCAAACCCTACGGGGACCCAGTCTGATCTTCATGCTGGAGGATCAGGATCTCATGTCCTTGCCTTGCTGGGTTCACCTCTCCCTCGTGGGGCCAGTACAGTGAAGAGGTGGCACATAGATTTTAGGGATCCCTTACCAGCCCTGGCTGCTTTCCAGTTGGGTAATTGCACACCAGACTCTGAGAGTGGGAATCTCCTAGTGACAGGGTGCTCCTCATGCCTGGCATCCCTGCTAGCTGATTGTCACCAGAGGGAAACAGTGTTACAGCTCCTTCCAAGAGAGGGGTACATTTTCATGTGGTGAAAGCTGTTTTGGGGAAAGCAAAAGGAGGGGGATCCAGCAGACAGACCTCAGGGTGAAGACAGGGCTGACCTTGGATATATAGTTAATTGCTCACCAGCCTGATTTGGCCCAGGAATTTTAGAGCCCTGCATGCAAAGTGCTATTTGCAAGTTACTATTTGCACTGCTGGTTTGTGGCCGGGAATCACTGATATCCACCCCAAATTGGTCACTTATTCTGAAAAGCCACGGTTCCAAACGTGTCACAGCCGCTCGTTAGCTCACCAGCACTGTCCCAGCACCACCTTGCTGAGATGATTTATCCCACCAACGCACAGTCACAGATCCCTCCTGGCTACCTGTTCGGACACCAAAAGCATCACAGATTCATCCCTGCTGGCAAGGATGAGCTGCAAAGATCAGAATTCATCCGTGGCTGCCTCGTACTGGTTAAACAGTTTGGAGAACAGCTCTGCTCGCCACGTGCGTGCACGCATTTTATCCCGCGTGTTTTTCCATCCCCCTTATCCCCAGGAATTGACTCTAAAAGCTGGTTTTTGGAGACCCCTACGTATGATTGCAGCCTCACAGGCTGCACGGCTGCTCTTGGTGATGCAGTGACGCCGGCTCCCATACGGTGCAGAGGAACAGCCGAGCGGCAGCCAGCTCTGGATCACATTAGTGCTGAGGGAAGAGATGAATTTGCTGGGAAAATAGGGTGCAGGCTTGGGTAGGCTTCTGTTTTTCAGGCTTAGTCTAAATCTTTCCTTGAATATATAAAAAATCAACTAAAATGATGTTATGATGAATAATGATATACCTCATATTCTTAAGCATTTTCTAGAGATGCACTTAGTCTTTTAATTTCCAATTTAATATGATAAACTGTATCATCTGTATAGGGCCTTAGAAAAATTACATTGCATATGTAATTGCACTGAGTAGAGTCAAAGAACTAATTTCCTTCCAAATATCTCCAGCAATCAACATCAACATTAAGCAGAAACAATGTAAAAACCCCCACATTTATTTTTTGCTAACATATTTGCAGATAAAATATAAATAATTGTTGTTGGTTTTTTTTTGTGTGGTAGTTATTCTCTATTTGTATTTTGAAATAAGTTTAAAGCTGTCACAAGAGGAAAAAGGAAAATGTTCAGTTTTCAAGCTTAGAGACAGAAACAGACACTGTAAAGCGAGTAGTACACTGCAGCTGAGATGTGATCTCTGCTTTTGAACTGCACCATCAGCAGTGCTTCAGGGAAGAGTCCTGCCACAGCCATGCTCTTTTCCTGTCAAACACCTGCGTATCACCAATGGACATGAAAGACAGCAATCCACCCAGAGAAGCTTTTCACCTTGAAATAGACTTACCTTGGTGTCATATTGCTGAAGGATCACAATTTCCCCTGTTTGCTGGGAACTGAACCAAAGCCACTGATCGTAGAAACATACCCAATTTATATGCTTAACTGACACCATTTGGGCTGTGTGGGAGCATTTTATTTTATTTTTTTAAATTTTTTATTTATTTTTTAAATTATTATATTATATTGTATTTTATAGTTTATTTAGGAATTATTTAACTTACTGAAAAAGAGCACTAGCTCTCCTAACACGGATACTTCATGTTTTTCATGACAGAAAAAAGAGATATTTCTAAAACATAGGAACACAGTTTCCTTACTAATTAGTCCTACAGCAGACAAGCAGACAGTAATTTTATGTTTTAATCCCTTAGGTTTTCATTTCAAACTTGAATAGCTATTGTTTTAAACCCTAAAACCTGGTGTTTAATTTTAAAGCACAATATTAAAACATTAAGTTTAACCACATAACTTGCTATTTTGTTTTTGAATATCGACCCAAATAGCAAGCAAAAAATGAACTGTTTTAAATCAGTTTATTAGTCCTTCATGGCTCTGACATTGGACCAATTTCCAGCAGTGCTAAGACCTTGGTGACTATTTGCAGTATAAGCATTATTTTCTGTACTCAGTGAATAGTCCCAGGAGCTGGAGGGATTCCAAAGCAGTAAGTTGAAAGGGATATAACTTTTTTTATGGCTTTATCCAGAGCAGAGAGGCAATCTGCATGCCTGCTGTATCTGCTGTAAGTAGGCCACAAAGCCAGCTGTGATTGTGTTATTTCTGCCTCATCAGTTAGCACCTTTGGATGAGAAGGCAGATATGATTTATGGTGGAACAGAGGCTGACAGAGCCCAGCTGGAAACATTCATACTACAGGAGCTGAAATGTAAAAAAAAAAAAAAAAAAAAGGGTTAGTGTTGAAATGCAAAATATGATCTAGGTCATATAAATGGAGATAAGTAATTCAATCTCATAAAACTGCCAGACAGGAGCTCTAAAATAACAATGTTTGTATTGCTGCCTTTGATTAGAGATGCCAATAACACATTTTCCCTGGAAGGATATTCTCCATTCCTTCTTCTATCATACATACTGAGCTCAACTGCAGACAAAAAGCTCTTGCTGCCTGAAGGTGGTTTGATGACCTCTGATAAACAAGTTAGCAGTCTATTCCAGGTGAGGGAGGACAGGTGTCTGCACACATAACCTTCACAGTTGGTATTTATTGTCAAGCTTGTTGGCAAACACTGCATTTATATCATTCTAACCTTTAGTACACAGCACTTCTACAAAAACAATAGCATTTTGATTTATTGTCAGGAAAAAAATACTGGAAAAAATCCTACTGCTTTTCCATAAACATTAAAAGTTGTCATGGTGATTGCGTAGATTTATGTAGGATTTTCTGGAAGTTAATTCTACATAACTTCCTAATTCCAGGAAGTTAATGTGTAGGCATTTTTTTGGTTTTGGTTTTGTTTTGTTTTTTTTTTTTATGCTTTAAAATTAAACTACTGGACTAGTTAAAACAGTAAAATATCCCATCCAGAAATAGTTACACACATTTACAAAGCAACTTTTGACGACGTCTGAGAACATTTTTGACCCTAATTTCTTTACCAATTTACAATCTTGCATGTGTGCCCTAACACCTTCTGCTTGGCTCACCACCTTCTTGTGACTGTCCCGGCATACAGAAGAAGAAAATGAAGCTCTTTGCCTTGCAAATGTGTGCTACATGGTAGAGGAGAACTGAAAAAAAAACCCAACAAACTATTCACACTCTTGATTTTAATATTAATTATTTTTAATTATTTTTTTTTCTGCAATAAAGGTTTGTAAAACCGTATGAGGGAAAAGTTGCTACCCTGACCATCTAAGCACCATTAGAACAAAAATGTTACTGAGCAGTAAAAAATGTGATTATAGAGAGAGAGGGAGTGAGATTTGTTTTAAAAGCATATAATTCTGTTTTATAAACCACATGTTACAGTGAATTTATCCTTTCTCTTTTAATGCATAAAAAAACTGTGTGTTTCCAATTTCAGAACTGCCATTTCAGGTTTTAAATTGTATTCTAAATATGTATGCCACGGTCTCCTGTAGATGCTGGGGGAAGACAACACCACTCTTTTTGATGTGCCCTGCAGCACAGGAAGCTCTCATCACAGCCTTTGCATAGTATTACTAAATCACTACCCTGATTCTTTATCCCTTTTTCTTCTTCCTGATCTACTGATATTCTATTCTATTTGTACTCTATTTTTATAACTTTTATCATTTTTTATGGTACATATATATACTCAGAATTGTTTTCTTTTTAATTCCTCATAAACCATCCTATTTTTAAAGATTTTCGTTTAATTTTATTTAGTCTTCTGCAATATCTGAAACGTTTATCTCCATTTGACACTAATTTCCTCCTGTTCTGGTTAAGGGCTGTGCTGGCCAATAGTCCTACCACAGACATTATCTATTAAACCCTCTTCCTTCCCAAAGGGGAAGAGAAAGGGAATAAGCACCAGTGGTGCTGTGGGATGGGCACAGACTGGGCCCCACAGCAGACAGGAATGGGGAGCTGGATTCTGGTGCTGGATTCAGCAATACAGTGACTGAGATCAAAGGCAGAAGAGACAGAGGCCTCTCCAGATGCCAGCCAAGGAAGAAAACCAGAAGAGGGCCTAAGCCAAGCTGAGCAGGGCAAAGCATGGCCAGGACCCCCGTGACCCCTTCCTTGAGTGAAGGACATAAGAGCTGGAGCAGTAAACACAGCAGCAGTGAACATGCAGCACACCACTTCTCATCAATGCAGGGAAGGCATGCTGTGCTCACTCTGAAGAGCTGTAAACATGGAAATTGCAATGGGAAATAGAAAAGAGAAATGGGAAACACACACTGCAAGAACTACTTACCCGGGGATGTCATTTCTTTATAGAAGACCCAGCAGTTGGTCAAGATTTAATCTGAAAGTTTACAGTGGTGTTTCATAAAATGCACCTTTCCCTCCTCAAAGTGCACATCAGTGTATTTATTACTGTGAAGTCTTTGAAGTAATGGGTAGATCAGACATGTAAGCATGTAAGAGTTTCATTCTTTTTGAATTATTTTCATTAAAATTGATGATGCTACTCATTGCATACCTTAGAGCCTGTGTTACTTACATCTAAATCCTTCTAGCATGAAGGCTCTAGAAATTTTTCCTTATCTGTTTAGACTAAAAGGCACCAGTACAAAATGAAGAGTTAAGAAAAGCAGAGATTGATGTAGTTCATGTAACACCAAATTTGATTTAAAAGTAAAACCTCATAAAACTAGAGAACTTGAGTAAGAGTGATATATGAGACATTACCATACGGGACAGACAGATGCCACTTTTGCAGTAGAAGGGTCACCATCACAGGATTAAGATGGCATGTGTGTTTAGAAGCTCTGCTCTTCTTTCCTGACCACCTCCCAGTCCTGCTGTGAAGGAAGCAATAAATATAAAAATCAGCATGTGTAATTACAATTTTTTTTTCTCTGTATGTTTTGTCTTGAATAAAATGTTGATGAAACTGTAACTATTTTTTTATAAATAAGCTTTTTCATGCTTTGAGTGCTTGACTTTCCATGTCCACTGTTAAAGGCCTGAAGTCTGTTGCCTTTGGTGAATTTGATCAAATGTACAACAATAATCACACAGACCCTTGACGTTTGAATTACTTGACAGGGTCAATACTATTGAAAAATGTTAAACTGCCTGGCTACGATACAGAAAGCATTTTAAGGCAATAGTCTTTGCACATGTAATCCTGGGAACACAATATACAGAGTTACAGAGCCTGCAACTGCAATTTTTAGGTGAGTAAAAATCTAATTTATTTATTTTTTCTTAATAAAAGGTCAGAGACATGCAGTATAAATCCCTCCTAATAAGCCTTTTTTTTTTTCAGACAACAGGTCACTCTCCTTCACTGACATCTGTATTTGTGCCAACTCACAAATTTTCTTGCTCTCAGATGATTACTCAGATGTAATAAGATATCTTGGATAGACAGGCTTGCTTCTCACACTATATCCCAACATCAGACAGCACTGCCTAAAGTATTTCAAAATGTAGCAATTCTGATCATCAATCACCTAAGCTACTTGCTGTTATGGCCCTGTGGAAAATCTTTATGCAGCAGTCTAATAAACAACCTGCTTTTGCTCTGGATTTTGAAAGCTTGGGGTTGATGTGATCATCTTGGGAGAGATTGGGTGCAGAACTGTCATCTGCAGAGTGCCTCAGTAATCGAGGTGGTCCAGGTGATGTCATCCATATCTTTCTGTGATGGAGCCATAAAGGGAAGCATTATGGCTTATGTGCCTCACTGTGTGATACACTGGAGTTTGGAAGTATAGAGTAACTAACATTCAGGTTAACTATTCATAGGAAACAGTGAGTCCTATTGGAAACTCTTCTTAACCAGATTGCTTCCAGGCAGAACTTGTTCATCCACACATGATGTGTACCACAAACCAGTTTTAGAGTGGATTTCTGACAGCATTATTGAATTCTGTTCCACATCACCATGCAGGTAGATCCAGAAGCTATTTTAGCAGTCATTTACCAGCTAAAAAATTCTTTTAATTGGGAAAAAAGATCTGCTTGTTGTGCAGTCCATACATTAATTTCAAGACATTTCATAGTAAATCAGAATGGTTTGCTTCTCATAAGCATTGTTTCATTTCAAAAAGATTATTATCTTTGCTTCTACAAGTTATGTTCAAAGAAAAATGTATAAATTGATCCAAACTATTTGCAAATTTCATTTAGGAGACTCAAGCTTTATTGGCTTCTGAGTTTGAATCTCTGCAATTACTATCAGCATCATTTTCCATCTGGGCTACAAGATAAACACCTTAGTTTTTAATATTACTGTCTGCTGCCTACTATAAAACATGGGGAGCAATATTTTTAGAAGTGTCAGTCTCATATGCCAGACATTAACTGATTTGTTGGAAAATTTCTTCAAAGTACTGTATTATTCTAACTGAAATTTATGAACAAAGTAATTTAAAGCATCAGCTGACCAGAAAATACTTTAGCACAATACTGCATTAATATTTTCTTAATTCCTGTGTCACAGATCCAGACCACTCTGGTAAAAGAACCCACAAATCCCCTCACTGCTTCAGCACAGTCTTTTTATGCCAATTTCACAGAGGCATGTCCATGTAATTTGAAATTGCCTTCATAGGGATGCACCAATGGCCACAAATTGCTAATTATGCAGCTTGAGACACAACAATGGTGTTCAGCATTTCCTTAAAACCGCTGACACGTTACTTTCCACAGTCAGGAAATAATGCTGCTGATCAGCATAAACTTTTTCCGAGACCCTGAAATTTGGTTTTGCGTAAACTTTCCAGAAAAGAGAATTAGTAGTAAAATCTACTGATCTGTGGAAAGGTTTGTCATTAGCAAGGAAAAGCTGGAAACTGACCAAATGCTTTTGGTTCGGGTTTTTTTTTTTTTTTTTGGACAGGTATACATAAGCTAATTTAAAGTTGATTCAACAGAAATGAATTATATTCGCATTTTATATCTTTAGTCATGGAAATGTAACTATAAATACCATAACACACATTATTATATATTAAATACCTTTTCATTACATCTTTCTATCATGAAGTTGATTTTAATTGTGGATTTTATATTTTCAGGTTGGAAGCCCAACCAGAATAAAGCTGGGTTTGGATTGAATGTAGAATAAGATCGAAGGCAGCTGTTCTTGAAAACTTTTTAAACAGGTTATATAACTAAATAACATCAGCTCTTCTGCAATTATGTTGACTCATCGAATTTTAAGAAAGACTCACAGGCTTTTGGAGGGACAGATTGTTCATTTCTGTTACGTGTCCTGCTAAAGTATTTAGTGCTTTTACGCACGCGGTGTTTAAAGAGCAACATCATGTTCCCAAGGAAGACATTTTGAGGTGAAAAAGAGGTAACAAGGTCTAGTGCAGACTGCTGGCACATCTGATTGATGACACAAATGTGTTTCACCATGCAATAGATATTACAGCTCTGTAAGAGCACATGGAAAAACAGCCCCATAGACAGAAAGAGCTTCAGAGAACCACAGAAAAGTGCCTTGGGAAAGGTGGGAAAACTGTCTTGGAGCAACTCAGGTGGCTCCTCAACTGCAGCTTTCTTAGTCTGGATTTTAATGGCAACCACAGGAATAAAATGACAATATATTTTATACAACTGGGAACTCACAGATAATCAACCTTTTACTTAGTTGTTTGTTTGGGTTTTTTTTTCCCACCTGTTGTATAGGCCAATATAAACATACAGAAAGGTAATTACCTGATTTGACTTTCAGAGATAAAATGAATCTGTACATAAAGTCAAGATTTGTAGCTAGGACAGTGGAATAAGTTCTAAATATGTACCATTGGAAAGAATTCAGTATGGCATTGTGGCTTTGTTCCTTACTGTCTTACACGAGATATTTATTTTCCTAAGGTTAAAACCCCCACATTTTGTGTAACAGTTTGTACATAAAGGAACCACTCCAGCCTGTTGGGAATTTAAGATGCTCAGAGTTTGAAAGGTGTCAATACAATTCTGGCTGTGGACAAAATCAATGCCGAGCTTTTCCTTTCTTTTAGATTGCTTTAGGAAGGTGTTGATTAAACTATGATGAGGACCACTCTTTTAATTAACACTAAATGAGATTTGTTAATTGGTTTCTTTTGAAGATAACTAAAGTTTTTCTTCTGCTACCCTCAGTACTCCTTGTGAATTGATATGTGGATTAAAGATAGTGAAAACCGACCGTGGAGGGAGTGAAAATCTCATTACTACAGCTACAGATGACATTCAGATTTAAATAAATGAAAGTGAAAAGGTGTTATAAATTGTACTTAAGCCAAGAATTAAGCAAACATAATTCATATAATATGTTAATTTTTTTATTATTATTATATGATAATCTAAGTCTGTATGGGACACAAAATATCTGAAAAAAATCAGAATATTTAGCTACCATTTTTGGGAAATAGTAGTTAAGGTGCTAATGTCCCTTCAAAAAATTTAGCATCACCTTTTTTTAACCCTCTTGCTAGTTAAAACCTTAACTGTTCAGAGCTCTGGGTATTTGAACCTTAATTATACTTATTTCCAATGATAATACAAGAAATGAACTTTAGGAGAATAGCACAAAAAATGTTCTTGATCTGAATACTCAGTGTTCTTACATAAAATGGCTAACAGTATTTTATTAACAACAGGCAACCTAATAATATCAGGTTAGAAATGGTAACACCTGTAAGCTTTAAAAAGTAAATAGTAACAGTACTATATTAATATTCTTCACTTATCTTCTTTTTTGTTCTCCTTACAACTCTTATACAGAAAAGCAGTCTCCAAAATGTCTTTTTTTCTCATGTCAGATTCTGTGAATGTGATGAGGCTTCTTATTTCTCATAAACTGGAAACCACTACAGTAACAGATGTGTAAGCATTATAAGGAGAAATCCATTATTTCTCAATCTTTTTACCCTACATGATCTTGATTTGTATTTTACTTTGATCCCTGTGCTGCTTTTGTCATTTCTGTTATGTGATCTCTGCATATTTTTCTCTATCTGCCCACAGTCTATTTTACCACTGAAGCAGTATGTCACATCTGACATTGCTATTTATTGAATATCAGTGCTACAGACAATTAAAATACATAGCATTAAAATTAACAACTTCCTTATCCCCTAAAATGCAGATATTCTGAGGTACTTACTTATAAAGACGATCAACTACTTGCTGCAAGGTTTTTAAAAGTTATATTCATTAAATTCAGGCAGAAGTGTTTCTGTAAAAGCTTCTTGGTTTTCATATCTACTGTATTTTTCTTATTCTTTATATGTTTCATTACAGAAGTGACTACCATGTGAGCTGACTACTTATTCTAATTCATTGAGATCAGAAGAGATTGAAGATGAATAATACAAGAGTACTAGGATAAAATTTCATTGATTTAGATGGAACAATAATCCTATTAACTGAGAGGAGTGTACACTACTGTCAGTGATTAGGAAGCTAAGTACTTTTCTTACTTCCATGAAACTATGCTTTTTTTGTTTTATCTCTGTGATCTTGGCCTATTATGTTTAGGGGAATTATCTAGGGAGTTTGTGTTTAGGAATAAAAAATAACTGTAACAATTAAAAAAATAAACAAGAACAGCAGTTCCTCAGCTCAGAGCAAATCAGCAGTCATTAACCCGAGGTACTTTAAATATAGATAAATATATGGTTATTCTGTATAATTACAGGAATTAGATTTATTTTCAAATAAATGAAAAATGAAGAAAAGTAAATAGAATATACCCACATTATACCAAAGCCAAATGTGAATGAAGTCCATGAAGAAACTGCCTCTGACTTCAGTGGGGTCTTGATCAGTTCCCAGAATTTGCTCCAAGTGCTACTTATTAGTCATCTGCTACTGACCACAGCCTGGAGAATTCAGTCATTCTGTAGCAGCTTCAAAGAAAAAAAAAAGGTATTTTCACCTGCAGGTATTTTGACCAATCAACTTAGCCTGTGTTTCATAATTAAATGAAATTATTTTAATTAAGGCCTAAAAATATAATAAAAAATAGTCTGTGAGAGAACTGAATATACATGCTTTGGCTCTGTATATCATCTGAATTTGATTGACAACTCATCTTTGAAATTAAGGAATCTTATCAAGGTTTTTTACATGTTTAATGATTGACATGAACATTTCACAAGGGGTCTGTATTAAAAATAGATTATTAAAAAAAACCAACCCACTTCAATGGTAAATTTGTATATTTATTTGCATAACAAATCTGAATAAGAAAACAATTTTTTTTCCTCTTAAGACAGTGAACACACTGTCTTAACCTGTTTAGTGAATAGTTCACAGTATATTAGGGATGACTTATGACTGTTTTGTACTATATTAGTAGAAAATACAGAATTACAGCTTAAATATTTCTGCTCATAGCTGTTCTTTTTGTTTTCTGCACATAAGCAGCTGCAATAGGGTGCCTCTTTAAGGCATGATCTCATAGAGGAAGAGATTAGTTGGTTTATTAGGTACCAGTATAACTGAAGATAATACACAATACTTTCCTCGAGATAAAGTGACACATTTCCCATTTCTAAATCCATTGCTTTCTGTGCCTCTGATCTATTTTTTTATGTGGATAGTTTGTAATGATGCATAACAGAGCTTCCAGTTGAGCCTACAACCTAAACTGAGAACACATGGCTGAATATTTATTCTCATGTCATGTCCTTATGATCTTCTGAGAAGTCTTTTGTTTTGCCTGCAATGTCCTTGACTTATCATTTGAAAATAAATAAATAAGATGAGAAATAAGAGATGAATTTCTAATGTATTAATCTCACATTAAGAAAAAAAGCCATTAACTGGAAGATGAACACAACATTGAAAATCAATCACTAATTTAAGCTCCAAAGAACTAAGGCCTACATATTGATTAAAAGTATAGGTATTCATCAATTCTATATGTAAAATAAATTATTTGTGAAATATTAGACTCTGTGTGTGTCCAAATTAAATACTATGCATGAGACCTTGGGGTCCTAAGGGTGCACCTGAATCTAGTTACCAACTTAATTAGTGATAGGCTGTGACAGCATGCACCCTCTGCAAGTCTGTAGAGGACAGACAACTGGGAGGAGTGGCTGATGTGGTTTTGTGGCCATTCAGAGGCACTTTAATCTGGAAAAGTGAGCAAACAAGAATTCCAAGAGGAATAACCCTATGCATATGTACACAGAGAAGTCCAACTAACTTTTTTATTTGAGGGTGGGAGAGAGCATTATTGAAATATTAATCTGCTTTAGGCAAGAGGCAGAGCAGTGTAGGGAAAAAAATCATTAAAATGAGACATAGAAGTTAATGTCCTGTATTGATTACATTGCTACAAATGAGAGATTTTGGTGAAGAAGTTAAAAATAATGCACTATTCCAAAATATTCCTGGTAATAATCATGAGTAATTCCGTATCACATTGTGGTACAAATTATGATGCACACAATATTACTCCAAAAGGATCAATTAAAGCAATCATACAATTACTCCATTGTAACTTCCCTGCTGGTCAGTTGATAATGTAATGAATGTTTTCATTTATGCTAAGGGAATTATAATGATTAGAATGTAAGGTTGATTATACAGATACAATAAAACCACATAAAGCTGCATTTTAGCACATTTATTTACACGTAATTTATTTCAATTATGTGCTTTAGACCTAATAATTGCTTCTTCTAACACAGATTTAAGAATCGGTTTGAGATGGATATAGACCAGATATTTCAAAAAAAATAGATTTCTCTTAAATATCAGAAAAATAAAATACAATTGGCCTTGGTTGTAAATGTTACACTTGAATAACCTAAACAGTTATGAGTTTGGGATCAGTGGAACATATCTCTGTGGAATCCAGTTTAATAAACATATAACATAAATATAACATTTAATTTCAAATTATCTCGTATGAAAAGTTACCCTGTTATTATGGAGTAAAGTAAAAATTATTCCAGTTCAAAACAAATGAAACCTGTATTTTAAAATCAGTGGTATAATATGTCACTGACTATTTTCTCTTGGATTATGGAGGCTTCATTCTGCTCCCTGTCCCTGCCTTCCAGCTCAGGAGGCCGGCACTCAGAGGACAGCTGCTTTTAATATTAAAGAGTGAGGCAAAGAAGGCATTAAATACCCAAGGCTTTTCCTCATCCTTGGTCACTGTGCTTTCTCCTCATTCAATAATGGATGGAGATTCATCCTGGTCCTACTTTTGTTGTTAATGTATATCCTTAATAATGTATGTGTTAAAATATACGTTCATACATGCATCATAAATGCAGCCAACATGTAACTACAGTTATGTGGAGACTACAAGCAAGATTTAATGTACATATTTCTCTGGGAATTCTTGGAGAGTACCTATGCAGTTATCGTTAAGGTGTCTGTCAGATGAATACCTAAGTGCCCATTAAAATGGATATTATATTAAACAAAAGAATTATACAGCATATTATTTAGAAGGAAAGGAAAGCAGCTTTCTCAAGAGATAGCTCATCGATCATTCATTTCTATAGTTATCTTTTGAACCATTTGCAATTACTTACTGCAGGCAGAAATCATGGACATGGTGTCAAAGAGCTGAGAAAGATAACAGCCTCGGATGACAAGGGTATATTTTAGTCTGCTGGCCATCATCTGTGGTGTCCTTAGTGTCTCATAATTTCTGCTAGAAAAGAGCACATTTATCCAAGATCACTGCTTCTCTGGAAAGGAAGAAGGGGAGAGGAGAAATGAGGCTATTTATTTAATAATTGAAAAGACAGTTCAGCAAGAGCGAAGTGCTGTGCCTCTGCACTGGAGAGCTGTGGTGAGAGGGACTTGGTGGTGGTAGGCAGCAGTTTTGGTAGCACCTACCAGATCCCAAATACCTATGAAGGGTCATCCAGGAGATAGATATGGGCGAGATGGGACAATGGGAGTCAACAAGTTTCAATTGAAGCAACAGGTGTTCAGGTTGTATATAAGTTAAAAGCTTTTTACCGTTATGATAAAAAAACATTAGAGTAGGTTGCCCTGAGAGTTTGTAGAATCTCTAAATTTTGCACAATGTATTTTTATTTGAAATGTATATTTTCCTCTGTAGATAGTCAGTTCAGTATACATTTTTTTTCTCCTCAGAAAGAACTACTTACCTAGAGGTTTGGCTCCTTAAATCTAAAATATTTAAAAGACTGAGATGCAGAGTAGGTATTCATAGCCAGAACATGGAATAATTGTCAAAGGAATATCAGTATACTTCACAATAACATTTTCTTCCCAATTTAATTTTATGATAACTTCTGTTGTGTAGCTTTCCTACCCTCGTGCAAAATTGTCCACTGGTTTTCAAACTTCTGTTGTGAAGTTCTATTTATTATTCAAATGGAGACTATGCAGCTGATTTTTCTAAGTGTACAAGCATGTTTATGTTCTGAAGTTAATGGGTTTTTTTGGTTTTTTTTTCAGTTGGGTGATACATTTCATTTTACAGCTATGAGCTTCCTGAGGCCCCTGTGACTAATTCGTTGCCTCACAGGAACACATTTAAACACCCAGAGTGTTTTTAAAATGACACATTAGGGAGAGTGTCTGTTAAGTGCCTTTTTACCATCTAATTCTATGCATTGCTAAGTTTCTTTGCATGCCTGGTGTCAATTTCAACACACAAAGACCAGTGAATCCCTGGCAGTCATCCTGGATGCTGAAATGGATTGATGCTGCCAGTCGAGGCAGATGTCAACACTGACTTGACATGGGGTATTTTTCCCATACCCTCTGGCATATAATTTTGGTTGTGTTAATTTACGTGAAAATAGTTCAGCGCATAAAATAAATGTCCAGTGCAAGATGGAAACAGACAAATATTTGGACTTTAAAGAACTATCCCTGAAGGGAAAAGGATCCATTTGATCCATTAATAATGAGAACCTGGTCTTTGATCTTTCTGTTCCTGTTACATCAGAGAAAACTATGAGGTACAACAACTTGTTGTGAAATGTGTCAAGTGTTGCAGAAACAGCAAGCAAAGCACTTATAAACTTGAAAGTGAGAATGTTAGGCAAGATCTCAAATATATTCATTATCGGAATTCCACAGCTCAAAGCATCAGTTCTCAATGCTTTCTGTCTTTAAATGCTTTAAGTAACATAGGTGAAATGCTCATGAAAGCTAAAAATACTTCCATACAAAAAAAACCCCTATATATATATATATATATTACATGGTAGGTCTTTCATGTTCATACTAAAAATC